>JAODAC010006443.1:0-30397 GCA_027575185.1 Mimaenictus wilsoni
CATGTGGTCAGCAGCGGTCACCACTGCTCCATCTCCAATCTAAAATTTTTACACCCAGGCGTAAAAGGCTATAAACTGAATATGTTAGAAAATATATACATTAAACGCGCCTTACACAAAAATGTCCACCTCATAAACGACCGTCTTGCTATATTAACGCCAACACCATTCACGAAAATTTGTATAAATAGTCTGTAAGTTTAAGTTTTTACTTTAGTGCCTGACGATGTTGCAAAGCGAAACGTACGTTGTACAATTCGTGTAATAAACCTGTAAAACAAACATTTGCCATAATTCATTCACCAACATTTAAAATATATTCAGTCTTGAGCATAACTTGGTAGACTTTGGTTGGGTTAGAGTTTCGACACTCGTATTAACTCCCTGATAAGTTAAAGCACCCCAATTCTTCGTCGTGTTGTTAAATATTTCACGAAGTAACAATTCATATAAAGTAAAAGGCTCCGATTTTCGAGAACGTTGGGCACTACAACAACTGGAATAACGCACGAAAGGTCTTGCAAAACTTGATGGGCCAGAAACTAGCTGTCGATAATATCGTTACACTGATCACTGACCACGAGCATTGCGGGAAAGCAGTAGATAACTATATCTACGAAGTTCTTCAACAAAAACAAATTGACGAAAGCATGCTTGATCAGTGACCGGGTACGTGATGTAACAGCGCTTGTCACGTGACCGTGTTGCACGCGACATCTGCCCCTAGCGGATGAGATTTTGTTTGTCCGAAGCCTTTTATTTTAAGCAGGATCGCGGAACTACCCGTTCCTGAAATTGTGTGTAGAAAGATGGAGAGTAGAAGTAATTACGGCCCAGTCCAATAATGTACTAATTTTATTTAAAACAATCATCGAAAGCGACAAGAAACTTCCAGCCGCCTCACCTTATTTTAATCTAAACATTTAATCAAACAAGCACTTTATTGTTCTCAACACGGGACAGATGTTCACATAACCAAAAGTGATTTCACAGTAAGAACAAGAATAATTAACCTTCACAATTATTCATCCCGGTTCACGCGACAGCCCCCTGAACTACCAAACTAGCCGTCCCTGGGAGAAAATTTTTTTACTACAACTGATAGGTGCACACCACCGTGCAGATCACTACACTGCCCTATCAATTCAATAAGGCCACTTGTTCCGGTTAGAAATGCGCCGGCAACGCCTTAAAAATAACAAAAAAAAAGTAAAACAAAAGAAAAAAGTTGATAAATGCGACTTAAGTATTTGAGAATTATTAGAAAAAGTTGATCACCTTAAAAATGAATTTTGCTTAAGTTAAGTAACCTTAACATGGTCATCGGGACATTAGCCAAAGTGTATATGATGGAAAATAGAGCAATTAGAGCAATTCAGGCAGCATCGTACTGCATTCGATTAGAACAACGCCGGCAACGTAAAAAAATCTTACGCTCTTGTTTCGCAAGCTCATTTTACTTAAATCTACTTAACTTACTTAACTAAAGACGACTTAATTTAAATCTACTTAATTTATGGCTATTTAACCTAAGTTTATTTAACCCAAGAAAAATTGACTTATTTTTTGTTTTGTCAAATAAACTTAAAGGAGGAACCTCATTTATCTCATATATCTGGAAATAGTATAATCTTAATCTACAGCTTAACTATGCAAGAATATTCCCGCAACATTTCAAATCGATTACTGCAGTATTCATAAAGGTACAGCTCATAAAAAATGTATTTTGTTTATCTATCTTTAGACGCAATTGTCTTACATTTGTTGTCATCGTTTTTCTATGTTGCGTACACGATTAAGGATATTCTGCTAAACCGATTTTATTGAATGATGACTTATTTTAAAGACAATTAAATTCTCTAGAATATGACGTTAATTATTTTATGAAAAAATCTATACTTACATATTGTATTCGTATTTTTCTGTCTAATTTGTATGCGAAAAATGCATATTAATTTTTAAACATTATAAAAACATGCAATTTTAAAATTTTCTCGAAAATACTCGACGTCATATTGAAGCAAATTTTATTTACAAAATAACCATATGTTTATGAAAAATGCGTTTAATTGTCATCCAGAATTCAAAGTATTTTAATTTATAGAACCTGCGAAAAATCGTTTATTGACCGGGTTGTTAAATGAAGTTTTCCCTTAAAGCACTTAAAAAAGTTAATTTAAGGCACTTACAATTAATCTTACATAGAGGATAATGAAACATACTTATAATAAAATCAACAACGACTGCTTGTTTATGTTATTCAAACAGACTGATAAATTGAAAGAATTAACTCTTTGGGAATCCCCAGGTCATTTCGTGATTCAAGCGGAATAGCCATGAAATGTCCTAACCCATGTCATTTATAATAAAATTTCCAAGAATCTCAGCATCAATGTATTTAACTGTATTTAATGCAAGGCGCGTTCCACCTCAGGGATTTCCACTCATACAAATATCTATCTATCTATTTATCGGAATCTCTCTTTGTAATCTTGTTCTTTTTTCCCATTGGAATTCCGAGAAACTTGGTAATAATTGTATCTGTTACATATTTCAAACACAACTAGTTGAGTGTAATTTTACAATAATTGCTTTAATTTTGTAATGTGTTGCGGCAACATGTTGCAGTTATCTATATGCTGCGTTCATGCTGATAATGTGCGCACTCGGACTGATACGAGAAGCGAACATTTTCAACAACAAAAACGCAGCTGTAGTATGTAATGTTTGGAAAGAATTTATGGGTATTTATTAGAGTTTATATACTTTAGGAAAGTGAGTTCACATTGCTCCGCTTCTCGATTCAAAATGGAATTGAGTCAAGTTCATTCGGAGTCTCGTCGCTTTTCGTCAAACAGTTGCGTGACTCTGTTATGGATAACCTAGTAACAATTATCAAGATGGTGCTTCCGTGATTAGGAATTTTATGTGTTCTACATTAAAATGCACATGAAAATATTATTACTTAAGTTAAGTCAACTTAAGTTAAGTAAAGTTGACTTATTTTAAGTAAAGTTGACTTATGTTTGGCTTAAGTTCAGTAAAGTTGACTTATTTTAGTTAAAGCTGCCTTAAGTCAAGTTACTTAAGTCGCTAGTTGACTTAAATAACTTGACTTAAGTCAGTTAAGTTGTCAAAAATGTAACATGTAACATTAAAAAAAAAACGATGTCAGTTGGCTTATGTAAAGTAAACTTGATTAAAATTGACTTCTGTGAAGTAAAGTCAGTTTAACGTAAGTAAAGTTAACCAATTTTAAGAATAGTTGATACAAGTTAAGTTTACTTCAAATATGTTTGCTTGAGTCAAACTTTACTTGAATCATTTGTTTAATCAAGTAATATAAATTCATATTAAACAGGTTTAGCTTGATAAAATTGTCTTAAGTAACTAATTGTGCAAATTACTTAAGATAACTTGTTATTTTCTAGTTGTAAAGTAATTTTCAATTACTTGAAACGCAAATTACTATAAGTCAGGGGTGAGTAACCTTTCAATTATCGGGCCTATAAATACGTCTCAAATGGGCCAGGTCGCAGGTTGCTCACCCTTGTTATAAATGATTTGTTAAGTTAACTTTACTTAAGTCAACTAGCATATGCTCACTTATGTTAAGTAAAATTTACTTAAGCTAAGTTTATTTGAGTCAAACCAAACGTAAAACAAAATATCTTAAAACAAAGCTTACTTAATCCATTTTAAGTCGTTAATTACTTTAGTCAACTTTTCAGAACCTTAGTTGACTTATAGCATTATTATAAATCAGGGGTGAGCAACCTTTTAATTATCGGGCCTGTAAATACGTCTCAAATAGGCCACAAATATTCAGCAGGTCGCAGGTTGCTCACCCTTGTTATAAATGATTTGTTAAGTTAATTTTACTTAAGTCAACTGACTTAAGCCACTCATTACTTAAGTTAGTCAACTGTTCAAAAATGTTTTATAGTTTAAAAGGAAGGAAATATCAAGTATGATCTAAATTAAATCAGTTTCACATAAGTTAAGATATGCTGGCTTATGTTAAGTAAAATTTACTTAAGATAAGTGTATTTAAGTCAAACCAAACCTAAACCAAAATATCTTAAAACAAAGCTTAATTGATCCATCTTAAGTCGTTAATTACTTTAGTCAACTTTTCAGAAAAGCTTCACATTAAATTGAAACAAGAAAATATTATGACTTAAGTCAAGTAATTTGGACTTAAGTTATGTAATGTTTATCTAAATTAAGTAAAGTAGACTTAAGTTAATTTTACATTAGTCACACATTACTTAAATCAGAATATTTTTAAGCATTCTTTTTTAAATAGTGACTTACGTAACTAGATTAGTAAGTTACTTAACATAAGCTATATTTATTTGTACATTTCATTCTCACATGCAAATTATTGAAACGAAAATTACTGTAAATTATTTTTAACTCAACCTTAGTTGACTTTTAGCAAGCTAGTCATTACTTAAGTCAGGCAACTTGACAAAATAAATGCCTGCTTAATATTTCTAATAATAATGGAAAATAACAATGTAGTGTAATTTTATCCAAATTCTAAGAAGTGTGACCTAAGTGACTTAAGTCGTAAGTGACTTTTCAATGAAAATTTTAGTTGGATCGCCTACGAAATTCGTTGACTTTGGCCGTGCGCATGTGCGAGTGTATTTGTTGATGGACGCGCGTTTATAACGCAGCACACGGGGGAGCGATATCGATATAGTTTTCGAAGTTTTCGTATCGGCCTGCTGGCAAGTCGGCTTTGGATTCGCGCTCAGTAGATGTGCATCGTCGCGCGCAGCCGGTTCGCTGTCAGTTGTGCACAATTCGAAATCGCGCGCCCCGATCATCGCGCGGCATCGCCATTATCAAGCGCGCCGCACAAAGTCGACTTAATGACCATGTGCTAACAATAAATGCGACAGTATCCTGCGTTTCACTTTGCAACTTGCCACTCAAACTTCGTCTCAAATCGAACTTATTGAACAATACTTTAAGCAAACCAATCAATCACGTCGAATACTCAAGAGAACACACGAAAAAATTGTTGCAAAGTTTTTTTTTAAGTGCATTTGTTGAAGTGTAAGTGCGTTTGAAAACATGGCCGCCACGAAAAAAAAGTTAATTCCACCTGATGGCGGATGGGGTTGGGTGATTTGCTTTGCATATGCCTTAAATCATGTAAGTTTTAATATGCATCGTGTGCATTTGTCTCTATACAAACAAAATTAAGTCGGTAAATTTTTAGGTCTCTGAAAAGTCTTCTTAAGTTAAGTTGACTTAAGTAAAGTAAATCATGTGGAAATGTTTTTTTTTATTTTCTTAGTACGAATTTGGAACTTTAATTCACTTAAGTTTCTTTTGATAATGCAGAATTGACTTAAGTCACCTTGTAAAGTTAAGTATACTTAAGACAACTTTACTTATGTCAATTTCCTAAAATTATAAGAAAATGTCTGTTTTCACTTTTCTGATGACAATTCTAAAAGTGACTTAAGTCACATCGTTAATTTAAATTTTCTTAAGACAACTTTACTTAAATCTATGATCTGAAATTATATGAATTTGTCAGTTTTCACATTCAGAGCATTTCAGAGAATGATTTCGTCATGACTACTTACGAAAAATTTACTTAAGTCACTTCGTTGAGTTAAGTCTACTTCAAAAAAATGTTTTACTTAAGTATTTTCTGCAATTAAATTAAAATGTCTGTAGTTTTTTACCTTTTTTATGACTATTCTGAAAGTGACTTAAGTCACTGTGCTAAGTTAAGTCTACTTAAGATCACATTGCTTAAGTCAATTTTCTAAAAATTTATGAAAATGTCGTTTTTAACTTATGGTAATTCTGAAAGTGACTTAAGTCATTTCGTTAATATAGCATTTCTTAAGTCGGTTTTTCAAAGTTTTAAGAATTCGTCGGATTTCACTTTCTTCTATACAAAATAGAGATTGACTTAAGTCAAAGTTTCATTAAGTCTATTTAAGACAATTTGACTTAAACTACTTTTCAAAAAAATAACTTTTACTAATTGCCAAAAAAATGACTTAAGTCAATTTACTAGAATTATATAAAATTTCAACTGTCATTTTCTTGTTAAGACTTGAAAATTTGACTTTTGTCACTTTGTCAAGTCACTTTGATGTGGATATATATGACTACTTACGAAAACTCTACTTAAGTCACTTCGTTGTGTTAAGTCTATCTTAAAAAATGTTTTACTTAAGTATTTTCTGCAATTAAATAAAAATGTCTAGTTTTTCACCTTTCTGATGACTATTCTGAAAGTGACTGCGTTAAGTCTACTTAAGATCACATTACTTAAGTCAATTTTCTGAAAATTTATGAAAATGTCGTTTTTAACTTTTCTTATGATAATTCTTAAAGTGACTTAAGTCATTTCGTTAACATAACATTACTTAAGTCAGTTTTCCAAAGTTTTAAGAATTCGTCGGATTTCACTTTCTTCTATACAAAATAGAGATTGACTTAAGTCAAAGTTTCATTAAGTCTATTTAAGACAATTTGACTTAAACTACTTTTCGAAAATAACTTTTACTAATTTCCAAAAAAATGACTTAAGTCAATTTACCAGAATTATATAAAATTTTAACTGTCATTTTCTTATTAAGACTTGAACATTTGACTTTTGTCACTTTGTTAAGTCACTTTGATGAAGATATATCGAATGAACTTGACGTATTGATAAAAAGATTAACAACCATGTGAATTCTAAGAAACGTAAACAAATTGTGCAATTTCTCGTTATACAAGCTGACTTAAGTTATATATTGGTTCGTGTCTGCGACCTTGAATTATGGAATTCATATTTCAAATCTACATAAAAATGAAACAAGAAAAATTGATAAAACTGACAGAAAAAAAAAAAAAACGTTTAAATATCTCGTTTTATAATAACAATATAAGTCACATCAGAATTTAGTAAAATATGCCAGGGGAATGTTACTGATAAAAGTTTATGAAGAAATAAATTTTAAGATAAAGTTGACTTTATTTTAATTGCGACAAGTGACTTAACCAGTGTTAGTAGCCAGGTGTCGGCGTCGGCGTCGGTATGAAAAATAGATTTATTCAATAATTTCCAGAATAATGTCAATATTTTTGCAATGCCAGGATTGCATAAAAATGTGTAAAGGTGTAGGTAAATTTGCAATTTAAATGAAATGGCAATAGCACTGACTGCTGCAGTCAGCAAATTGCGACATTTTTCAAACATTTAGTTCTTGCATAATACGAATTGAGCGCTAATGAATGAGCGTCAACTCGATTTGCACAATTGCAATAGTGATTTAATATAGCAATTGCCACGAAATATAATTTTACCGTCAAAACGTGGGCCTAATTGCATTGCGATTGGAACAAAAACCGTGTGTGATTATTGTGATTATTTCTGACTTGTGTATTTTCGCGTTTTGTGCAAATATTTCACGTATTTTCCACGCCCAAGTTTAGGTGGAATTCCTTTGTTTTCGTATTTTTCTGTATGAAACTATGATTTAATGATATGATTTCCTTTGAAAGCGATTGCTAAATATAGATAGCAATAATCAACAAGAAATTAGATTTTTGAAACTTATTTTATGATTTCAAAACCAATTATATCTTTTAAAACGTAATTACCAAAAACTTAACTAAAAATATATGAAAATGTCTGTTTTCACTTTTCTGATGACAATTCTGAAAGTGATTTAAGGCCATTTCGTTAATTTAAGTCTGCTTAAGATAACTTTACTTGAGTCAATTTTCTAAAATTACATGAAAATGTCTGTTTTCACTTTTCTGATGGCAATTCTGAAAGTGACCTAGTCATTTCTTTAATTTAAGTCTGCTTAAGACAATTTTACTTAAATCAATTTTCCGAAATTGTATGAATTAGTCGGTTTCTACTATATTCAGGGCATTTCTGAGAATGATTTTGTTATGTCTACTTACGACAACTTGACTTAAGTCTTTTCGTTAAATTAAGTTTAAGTGAATTCTCTATAATTATAAGAAAATGTCTGTTTTCAATTTTCTGATGATAATTCTGAAAGTGACTTAAGGCATTTCGTTAATTTAAGTTTGCTTAAGACAACTTTACTTAAGTAAATTTTCCGAAATTATATGAATTAGCATTTATATTCAGAGCATTTCTGAGAATGATTTAGTTATGTCTATTTACGACAACTTGACTTAAGTCACTTCGTTAAGATAAATCTACCTCAGGCAACTTTACGTAAGTCAATTCCCTAAAATTATACGGAAATGTCTATTTTTACTTTTCTGATGACAATTCGGAAAGTGACTTAAGGCATTTCGTTAATTTAAGTCTGCGTAAGACAACTTTACTTAAGTCAACTTTCCGAAATTATATGAATTAGTCGGTTTCTACTATATTCAGAGCATTTCTGAGAATGATTGCGCCTACTTACGAAAACTTAAGTCACTTCGTTGAGTTAAGTCTACCTCAGACAACTTTTTTACTTAAATAAATTTTCTGCAAATAAATAAAATTATCAGTTGTTTTTCCCGTTTCTTATGATGATTCTGAAAGTAGCTTAAGTCACTTTGTTAATTTAAGTCTGCTTAAGACAACTTTACATAAGTCAATTTTCGGAAATTGTATGAATTAGTCGGTTTCGACTATATTCAGAGCATTACTGAGAATGATTTCGTCGTGCCTTACTTATGACAACTTGACTTAAGTCATTTCGTTGAGTAAGTCTACCTCAGACGACTTTTTTACTTAAATTTCCTGCAAATAAATAAAAATGTCACGTTTCTTATGACAATTCTGAAAGTCACTTAAGCCACTTCGTTCAGCTAAGTCTACTTAAGGCAACATTTGCTTAAATCAATTTTCTGATATATGAATTGGTCGGTTTTCACTTTATTCCAAGCATTTTTGAAAATGATTTCGTGACGTCTTCTCACAGCAACTTGACTTAAGTCACCTCGCTAATTGTAAGTTAAGACTAGTTAAGACTACTTAAGACAATCTATGATTTAATGATAATTTCCTTTGAAAACTATTGCTACATATTATAGATAGCAATAATCAACAAGAAATTACATTTTTGAAACTTATTTTATTATTTCAAAACCAATTTAATCATTTAAAATGTAATTATCAAACAAGTTTCGATGGAAACATTGAAATTATAAACTAAAATCATTATTTTGTTGAGAATATCTATCGAGGAGCTACGTGTTAATTAAAGTTAACTAGTTAAACTGGCTTAAATTGCGTCTGTTGATCGTTTAAGTACAGTTTATTCTTAATTGAAATGCATACTCACAATTCTCTTGTGTGGACATTAAATAAAGATGAATATCGTGAGCATGACACTAGCAAAACGACTTAAAGGTTATATTCAGCGACATAACCTCTACACACAGTGTGTGTGTGTGTGTGTGTGTGTGCGGCTTGTTTTATGAGTGTTTCTTTTCGACGATTTATCATTCGTATCAACCATAAGTGCGACACATAAACATTGCATTTTATTGCCTTTATTTTGATGCAATAAAATAACGGTGAAGTCGTGCCACTTGATGCAGTTTGTCCCAGTTTTAAATTTGTCGCATCTATCACTAGTATGAAAAGTGTTTGGTGTGCAAAATATTGTATATCATGCAAACCAATGGAGAGAAAAATATTGTTTGAATATTGAAAAATATGTTGGATAAAACAGTTCAAAATGGAGTTTTGTGAATACTTCTTTAAATATTTTCATTTTGTCTATTTTTCATATACGTCTTCCATACTGATGTGATCAGGGGATGAAGGGGAGGCTCCAAAGTCGACCCCTCAGAATTGTTTTTTTATGAACCTATTCCTGCGTGTTTTGCAGCGGATCAAACATACTTATTTTGGAAAATATTGACGATGGCAATTATTGCATGTATTATGATGATAATCTTTCTTGGATGAAATTTGTCGTGAAATTATTTCAAGTTTTGTAAAGTTGTATTAGTTAGCGATTCACTCACAAGGAGAGTCCACGCCCTGTCAAACGATTTTCGCAAGACTAAAAATAGTGTCGGTGTTGAGTTGGTTGCCTAAGATAGGGGTTGCTTGCTGCGCCACTATGCTTAAGATGCGCTCAGCAGCAATGGGGAGGGGGCGCTGCGCCACCATAAAAGTGTGGTTCGCGCCCGATTCGGCCTATTTTCCTCTGGTGAGTTTTGGCGAGTATTTGTTAAGTTGTTCATTTTGGTGCAATAAAGACGTTGTGGTGTTAGAATTCGTGTACTTTGTGAACAGAGACGTAGTGGTGAGTGGTAGTTAACACATCGGCTAATTCAAGGAACTTGGCTTAAAAAGGACCGGTTAAATCTGGTCCCGCGCAACACCGGGAAATAAATTGAACGTTTTTAAAAAATCGCGACTAGTTTCAAAAGTATCGATACCAAAAAGTATCGATACTTGGTGTAAAGTTGACATCCCTAGATATTACATGACTCCAATTTATTCATTTTATATCGAAACCAATGCAATTTGATTTAAAAATTACTCTCTGTAATTGGTTTTTATATGATAATTCGTAAAATATCACAAATTATTCTGACAATTCAACAGCGCCTCTCATAAACACAAATTATTTACAATCCATATGAATGAATGGCATCAACTCAATTACTCTTACTATCTGATCATGATTAAACATTTTATGTTGCAATGATAAGCGCCTTGTTAGTCCCATTTACACACCAACAAACTGATAAACTCGATAACAAATATTCTCGAATTGTTTGTAATACTTCAACCCATAGAATGTATGTATCAAAATCGCAAGTAAGACTTACGTACTTAATTTATTACAAATCTAAAATAACTAACGTCATTACGTTATAGTAATACTTGTCTTGCTATTAATAGTAAAGAACAGTATACACAATAATTATAAAAAAGAAACCAGGTGCGATTAGATATTTTGAAGTCAAGGTTTGCACATTATAAAAATTGCAACATTAGAAATTACTTACAATAAGGTTGCAAACCACACCAAATTGCTCATGGCGCTGACAAAATGGGTTAGAATGGATGCAATTACCAATTCTACATTGCAAAAATGCGTATACGCTTTGCTAATATCGGCGTGATTGAGTGTTACTTAAGATAATTACATTTTGGTTGTTAATAAAATTATTGCCGAATATTAAGAAATAAAAATCAAAGCATTAAAATAAATTGTGAGATATTACGACGATTGGGCTTTAATATAGTTTAATTCGGAATAATAACTCAGTTGAACAATTTACAATGGGTATAAGATATCAAAGATGGTTGCGAACCAAAAAACTCAGACTGATTCCTTGCGGTCTAGTCAATAAGTCCGAAACTAGCTTAAGTCGTAAATCCCATAATCAAACGTCGTAAACCAAAATTTCGGAGTTTGAAGTGTGCAATAAAGGGGACTGAATGTTTCCAGAAACTGACCGCGATATTAAATGAGAGAGACTGTCCGTCGCTCTCACTTTCACAGCCAGCCGGCATTGGACAGTTCGTCCCTTCGCCCGAGCAGAGCTTGTCACGTCAGCGTGTCTTGTGCCTGGCATATCTTTCTTAGGGGTTGGAATATCACCTATCTCCTTTTTATATATAAGATATGACAAAGAAACCCCGGAGGCGTCGGCGATGCGCATTGTCAGCTGCGACGCGCTAGCGACGCGTTGACGTGACAAGCTCAGCTCGGACGAAGGGACAAACTGTCCAATGCCGGGTGGTTGTGAAAGTGAGAGCGACGGACAGGCTCTCTCATTTAATAGCGCGCCCAGGTAAAAAAAACCGGGTTTGCAACACCCAGTGTATAATTTTTTTTCGGTGTTGTAAACGATTAACTTAACAATGAAGATGCGGTCAACCGTACTTGAAAAGTCAAGAGTGGCAATAAAGAATTCGAGGTTTCGGGGTAGACTCATTCCTTGGCACGTCCAAAAGAATTCAAAAAGTTCGGACTCACACCTACCCGGTGCTTTCGCGGTTGAAATAGGAGAAGATGTTCATAAGTTGAATGTTGGAAAGTAACTAACTTTATTTTAAAAAGATTCTCATAACTAGCTGCAGGTCACACCCCCATCCTTCTTCCTTACACCATCTGGAGACGTTTCCCGCTCACACACACAAACCGGGTGCCTCAACCGCGACTGAAGGTACGGTGACCTTGGCCGAGATCGAACCGTTCCACAACATTTCTATCGCACAGCGCCACGCTAACCACTTACCACCCTCACGCCGTCACCTCAACCGTTATCTTTATTACACAACGGCTGAGGGTTTACAAAAAACAGACTAAACATACTTAAGTGGAAATATACTAATCTTAGCACTAAATAACTAGAATATAGGGCGTCGGTTCGCGACCATGGTCGTTTGCAATGCGGACGGACGGCTCGACGGTTCACGGGCAAGAGGCCGAGGCACAGCGATGTTTCCGTTGGGCCTAGCCAACGGATCCTGAGCTGCACCTAACCCTCAGTAATGGCGATAGTGCCATCTGTTGGTGACGTTATTAACAAAATCGGAAATCCTATCCTATTTTAGACAGCTTCACTTCAATAACTTCAATTTTCTATATTCACAGTTGATTCTGGTGCCAATCATGACAAGTTTCGGCCTCATCTTCAAAGACACTTTCAACGAAATGGGATTCTCAGCGACAGATGGCTCTGTCATCATCAACACAAACGCAGCGTGCAGCATGATGACGGGGTTAATCAACGGTCCCCTACTAAAATATTTCGGCCCCCGGAAGGTTTCCATTGCTGGGGCATTCTTCACAACGGTGGGCGTCATCCTCACGTCGTACGCCACTTCCTTCACACAGTTCCTAATCACCTATAGTTTTATTACATGTAAGTTTTTACTTGTGGCGCTACCTTATGGCACAAACAAGAATTACATTTTGACGGAATTTATTGATGTAAAGAATCAATCATTTCCTCAATAATACCTATCTTTATCTATCCTTCTTCTTCTTTTTGCTTATTTGTGGTTCTTGACAATAGGGCCCTCTGAACCAGAATTATTTCAACACAAAAGAAGGAGGTTATGTATCAAAATAAACTACTGACGTTACTGACAGTTACTTACGGGCAAAAGCTTGCATGAATTTTCAAATAAAAACCATGTCATTAAATTTTAAAAGATTATTTCTTGGAAAAATTAAAGAGGATCTCGAAAATTAGAGGAGTAGCAGAAGCTAACACAAGTAGAGTCGTAAGGTATGAGGAAAGACTAGTGAGTATGAGAGAAGAGCGGTTGGTGAGGCAGGTCTGGATGACAGGATCGAGTGCTAGGGGGAATGCATGGGGGCGAGAAAGAAGAAGGATGTATGAGACGGGAGGGTTATCGGAGACGGCGGTGAGGCAGGTAAGGGAGAATGGGGAATCGGTAGAAGGGGTTGTGGGGCACGGTGTGCCGTTGATTGCGATTAATAATGCAATTGTATTAAGTATAACAAGTAGATTTATTATCACACAAGTAGAAATAGTTGACAATGGGAAGACGAAGGGGACAGCGATGTTGCGCGTGCGGCAGCAGAGAACTAACTCCCCGAGGAAAAGAAATATAAAGACCTCGAGGGTGCATCAAAGAAAGAGCGATAGTATAAGTAAGACAGAGAAGCAGCGCAGGCGTCGAAGAGAAGATATATACCTGCGCTTGGATTGCATGCAAAGATTGCAAACAGATTTGTAGGTTTGAAAGATTTGCAGAGTTGAAATTGATAAAATAGACAGTGGAAAAAAACCTTGAAGAAATACAAAATCTAATACATGTTAATGTGTGGTCTGGACCGCCACAGGGTAATGAGAGTGAGAGTCCGGGAAGTGGAGGAGCAAATTAGGCAGAGCCAATTAGAGAAGCGCCTATAATCCAGGGTAGCAGGTACTACAAACTGTGGGTAGGAGACCGGAATATATTGGCTGCATAGGAAAAGGAGCGAAAGAAAAAGTGACCCTGGCACGTGCAAGGTATGGTTCGGAAGAGAGAGGATGGAAAGTTTGGATGGGAGACGAGTTCACAAAGTGTGTGCTATGTGTGAGGAGGGATGGGATACGTGGGAGCATTTACCAGGGAAATGCATTGGGAATGAATCAGAAATGGGCGAGAGGTATGCGAGAGGGAGGGAATGTGATCGTGGGGTGGTTAGGAGAAAAGGGAGAGGGGGTCACCAGAGTGCCCGCGATAGTAAAGGAGAAGAGAAGAAGGTAGGCTCGACTGGGGATGCTTATGAGGCGGGAGAGTGAAGAGGAATGAAGAGGGAAGGTGTATTTATTGTGCTTGTTACGCGGTTGTCGCGGTTTTATTATCCAGGTATTAATTCCCGCTTTGAAAGCGGGCCCTGATCTAACATGGCCTTACTTGCTCGCTCACTCAACTGATGTTAAAATGATGCACATTTTTACAGTTAACAAAATGTCGTTTATTTGTTAGTTGTACAATAGAAATGGAGAGATGGAGAGAAAGCAGAAAAAGGGAGTATGAGAATGTGGATGTATCTGAGCAGGCAGTGGAAGCAATGATAAGCGAGACAGGAATGCTTAAATGGTTTTTGCGTGAAAGGGGTCAAGAGGTGGAAGTGCAGAAGCGCCAAGAATGTATCGGAAACAGTGCGTATAACCCAGGATACGGCCTAATTCAAACAATAGTACGGAGACCCGCCTTTTTATTGTTAAAAAGAACATGACCGTAAAAGAGAAAAGGAGTATGGCCAGAGCAAGATGTGGAACTGAAGAGCAGGGGAGAAAGGTATGGATGGGGACGAAGGGACGAACTGTCCAATGCCGGCTGGTTGTGAAAGTGAGAGCGACGGACAGTCTTTCTCATTTAATACCGCGGTCAGTTTCTGGAAACAATTAGTCCCCTTTATTGCACACTTTAAACTCCGAAATGTTTGTTTACGACGTGTGATTATAGAATTTATGACTTAAGTTACTTTCGGGGATATTACCTGCTCCCGGCCTTGTTGCCAAGAGCCATAAATCAGCAAGAAGAAGAAGGATATTGTTAAATGTCAAAAAAAAGATTATCTACTAATGACAGGTACATTAACGTGTGCCGCCCTCTCGCGGTTAATTTAAGAACTTCATTTTAATATATTCATTTTACATTTATCTCATTTATTAAAGAAGTTAGTAGGACAGAATAGAATAGAACATTGTTGTTTGAAATTTGTTGAATTCCATTGATCTAGATAAGAACCCATGATGATAAACAATAATTAACTAATTTATTAGCAATTAAAGGCGCAATAATGCAACATATTTATCTATTGCGTTCGCGGCAAAGTGGGATTAAAGAACACCCAGCAAGGCCAAGAAGTAATGTATGCGTAAAGTGATTAAGTAATTCAAGAACGATTGAATGATTGATAGATGACGGTTTGCTTGTTAATTATTGCGATATACATTCGAATATTGGCATTGTTTGACTTTCTATTTTGTTTCGTTATTGACTCTATTGATTATTAAGATCTACTATATTAATTTATTCTAAAAATCTAATCACCATAAATCATCATAAAACTGTGCTTCATGGATTTTAGTTTTGCTGGTATTGATGGTGGTTTTTTGATTATTTTTGGGATTGAGTAATCTGTTAATAGTGGATTATGTGTTCTATTCTGCGTTAACAGCGTTAGGTATGGGCATGGGAATGTCATCGTATCCGTATGCGTTGAATTTGTACTTTGTGAAGAGGCGTAGCAAAGCTGCGGGGATTGCGATGACGATTACCGGATTGGGGCCGGTTTTGATGCCGCAGATGATCAGTCTGTTGCTCTATGTGTACGATGTGCAGGGTGCGATGCTGGTGATTGGTGGGATTGCGGCGAACTCGTTTATCGCCGCCAGTTTGCTGCAGCCAGTCGAATGGCATATGATCGAAGAGGCGCTCGACGAGGAGGAGCAGGCGCTTACAACGAGCGCCAATCGACAGGATGAGACTAAGTCGACTTTAATACCTACAGGTAATTTTCATCTATTGCAATATTTGCGCTCACTAGGGGAGTATCTCAATTGTCCGTTTCAGAATTGAATGATAACTTTTGTACGTGTAGATCATACATTGAAATAAGTTTTGTTGATGTGATTTTTCGGCGGTTTGAACCATTTGTTTAAAAGCAATTAGGTTTTAGAGTAAACGCGGGTGCGATTCTCGGTGGGAATGTACAGGAAAAATATTTTTTATTATCAATAATATTAGTCTCTAATATGACTAATTTTATTGAAAACTAATTGAATAGAGCTTGTTACGCGGTTGTCGCAGTTTTTATAAACATTAATTTATTTCCCGTTGATTGCCCGGGACCAGACTTACCTGGATCTTTTCAAGCAAAGTTCGTTGAATTCTAGCGAAACAAGTTTCACTCAAAGCTCACCTCAGACGTCAAAGTTCAAAATGCACGATGCAAAACAGCATAAGTCTTTATTACAAAGGAACAATGAACACACAATAACAAGAGCAAAACACAAGTATACACGACAACTCACCAGAGGAAAAATAGGTAAAATCTAGGCATGTTAGACGATAATGAAATATCGATATTTGACGAAATCGATATTTCCAATTTTTCGATATATCAATATCGAAATATCCTCTTGAAAATATCGATATTATCAATATCGATCAAGTCGAAATTCCACAGGAACGACATCTGTAAATTGGTCTCATAACTAATTACAATTCCCAACAATCTACAGTAAGCATTAACTTACTTGAAACTAGCCTATATTCGTGATAAGAATAATGATGTCCACACTGAGAATAATTTATATTTTCGTGTTTTTGATAAATGAAAGAAACATTTATATTAAGTAATAGTCGTAATTTATATTAATGATTTAAAATTTTCATGTTATGTTGTGCTATTACATAAACTAATTTTCGATTTTGTGAGAAATTCGCTATAAATATCAATATTTTGAATAATCTGCCCACCCCCTAAGAGTCTTTGCTAGAATTCACCGGTTGGTTTAGTTTAAATCATGTTATGCAGATGGCGGTTACATCAATGACATATCAAAACGATATATCGATATATAGATATATCGATATTATGGAAAATGAAATTATCGATAAATATCGAAATTTTGAAGCCGATGTGTCGATAATTATCAATATCGATCTTTTTTTGACATGTCTAGTAAAATCCGGCAACCATCTCAACAGCGGTTATTGCAGTTTTTACAAATATTAATTTATTTCCCGTTGATTGTCCGGGATCAGACCTAACTGGATCTTTTTAAACTAACAATAAGATCCTTGAGTTCTCGCGACACAAGTTTTGCTCAAAGCTCACCTCCGACGTCAAAGTTCAAAATGCACGATGTCTTATAGCGTCTTATAATGTCTTATAAATTTTTCTCAAAATAAACAATTACAGAAATACCTGACAAAGATCGTCTCTACGACAAAAGAAACTCGATTGCTCAGTCATTAGTATCAGTCGATCACGATGTTGAAGTACAAGCAATCTACGGAATGGACACCCCACTAGCAGGAAGTGTACTTTCCTTAAGTCGTAAGTCACTTTATCTAATCATACTCAGGGGTTTCTTAATCAATAAATCTCGTTCTAAGCTTGGTACATGGTCTTTCTCTCAATATGACATTTTAAAAATTATCCTGTTTGGTGAATTTGATATGCACTAGTGAAAACAAATCATATTTATATAGCCGGATTAAAATCAAGAAAGCCATCAAATTCAAGTTTCTCCACCGTCGAAGACCTCAGCAAGAGCGCAATCCTCCGTCGGGCATTAAGTGACCCTCACGAAAAAGTACACATCATCAACGAGGAACTCCCCCCGACTCCAACGAAAGAAAACGGCAAATTCTCCTATTTCGAAGAAGAAAAAGAGGAGAAACCAAAAGAGAAAAACCTATGCCAACGAATAATGAGCAAAATTGTCACGATATTCGATTTGACACTGTTCAAAGATCCCGTCTATGTGAACATTATGTTGGGCATGTCTTTAGCTGTCTTTGCCGAAATTAACTTCTCATTATTAACACCGTTTATAATGGCCGATTTCAATTTGTCAACTGGACAGATTGCCATCTTTCTATCCGTGTTGTCGATAGCTGATTTGTGCTTCCGATTTTTATCGCCGTTTATCGGCGATTTTCTCAACAAACCACCGCGATTGATGTACTTATTCTCGTTGCTGTTGCTGATTTCGACTAGATTTAGTAAGTAGTAATTTGAGATACTTAAGGTTGCTAAGATTAAGGATTTTAAGTCTTACTTTTTTTATTTTATATAGCACTTCTGTTCTTCAGTGATTATCAAGATTTATTGGGTGTAGCCGTGGCTTTGGGGGTTGCGAAGGGAATTCGTACAGTTTATTGGACACTTGTGATACCGAACTATGTGCCTATTGAGAAATTAGCGAATGCTTCCGGTATCCAAATGGTGGTTAATGGACTTTTTATTTTGGCTGGTGGACCACTTATTGGTAAGTTTTCTGTTTGTTTCTTTCATTATGAAAATCTATGCAATCCAACTAACCGATCCTAACTCATACCCTATTTAACTTAACCTAATATGAACTATCCTAACCTAGCCTAGCCTTGACATAACCTCATCTCACCTCAAACTAACCTCACCTCAAAGTAACTTCACCTCACCTCAACGTATCTTCACCTTACCTCAAACTAACCTCACCTCATCTTACCTCGGCTCACCTCACCTTACCTCGGCTCACCTCACCTCACCTCACCACACCTCATCTCAACTTACCTCACCACACCTCACCTCACTTCACCTCACCTCACCTCACCACACCGCACCTTAAAACTAACCTCACCTCACCTTAAACTAACCTCACCCCTAACTAACCTCCTCACCACCTCAACCACCTCAACCACCTCAAAATAACCTAACCTCTCATCACCTCACTACATCTCACCACATCTCACCTTATCTAACCTCACCTCACCTCATCTCATCTCACCTCATCTCATCTCACCTCACCTTAAACTAACCTCACCTCACCACACCTCACCTCATCGCAAACCAACCATATCTAACCTAACTTATAGTTTAATAATGCACAAAAACATGTAATAATTAATTTCAGGTGTAATTCGTGACTTAACCGGAAGTTATCGTCGCTGTATCATTGTAATCAACGTGGTAACACTCACGACTGTCATGATGTGGACCATCGAACTGCTCTACCTTCGTTATCGTCCCAGAAAAGCGGACTTAACCTCCCCAACCCCAGAGAAATCGTAACCTCAAAATTTGCATTGCACACAGCCAGAAATCGGCGTTATCCAACTGTTTTTCTTTCTTTCTACAGCCAGCTAATGGCTTAACAGTTAGCTAAGTAATTTATTGTACGTACGTACTAATTGTGACGTTATGCGCCTTTCTTACCCGAAAAGTAAGAAGACGCACATTGTGATACATATTTTTGCAAACGTGTGTTTGCATGTTTTGCACGATTACTTACGTGCGAGTACTTGCATGTTGAATATTCCATAAAACGCGCACGCTCGTAAATCATTCTTGATGGATTGCCAAATGGAGCACGCCTTCGCCCATTTCGGCTTTTTTTTACTCTATCTGTCGTTCCTCTCTTCTCCTCTTCTCTTTCCTGTTTTGTTATGTATATTTTCTATATTGGTGTTTTGCATTTGACAAATTCTCGTACGATCAAAAAGTTTGTTATATTTATTAGCGGTTAGCTTAAATGTAAGGACGTAAACAGAAAACTTAAAAAGTTGTAAAATATTATGTACAGTTCTGTTTTTTTTTTCAACTCGACCAATAAAATAATATTTATTTTTTATTCTTGTTTTTTTTTTCAGTATTTAAGCCTGGTAAACGAGATTTTAAATTAATATATACAACTAATAGTGAGAGAAAAGATATTTTTGTGATTTTTTTATAGAAAAACTATTTGAAACATCGGATCGAAGTTTTCTGAGCTGAAAGCACATGCTTTCGAGAATATTTATTAATATTTTTTTATTCAATTCTTTCAAAAATTGACGGAGTTTTGGAGCAATCAACCAAAGTGTCACAAAAAACGACCATCATTTATTGTTGCCGTTTTGGTCTTTTTTTGTGCGTTTCGTCAAAAATCATCTAATATAAAATTACAAAAAGATATCTTTCTTACAATTAGAGGTTGGAACATCGCCCATCTTCTTATCTCTCTTACCTCACTCTTTATCTTCGTAGATATAACAAAGAAACCACGAAGCAATGATACGGACGTGACACAGCGGTCGGCGACGCGCTGGCGTGACAAGCATGGCACAGCTCGGGCGAAGAGATGAACTGTTCAATGACGGGTGGTAGCAAAAGAGAGCGCGATGGACAGTCTCTCCCTCTTTTAATAGCGTTTCGTCAAATATCGTCTAATATAAAGTTCCAAAAATATTATATTACTAAAGTAGAGTCTTTAATCTAGTCTTGGTTATATCTGATTTTGAAAATATCGAATTTTAGCAAAATTGGGAGCGTTTGAACTTAACAAAGCGATTTACAAAGGAAAAGCCGTTCTTATTATGCCTAAAAAACAAAAATGACCAACTGAAAACAAAAAAAACAACGACAAAATCTAGATAATTAAGTATACAATAACCACAAATAATTGCAACCTCATCGGTTAAGTGGTTGTCAAGATATTTTGGTTACCGGTATGAAAAACAGTTTTGAGAATAACCTGTCCGAACCGATAAAACCTACTTTTCATACATTCAAGGTAACCAATCGTAACTTACTCCACGTATTTTTGCATAATCTAACTTAATCTATGCAACAACTCATATGTATTAAAATTCGCTTCCTAACTGTATAAACTAAATTTGGCCTTAACCTCGTTATAATAAATGTAACCTAATCACAATGAACCTAAGCACAACCTAAAGTAACCTTTACTTTTACATTTAAAGTATAAAAGCATAAGTAAAGTATACTTTTCGCAACGAGTTTGCAACAAGAATTTAAACAGCTCTAAAAAATAATAAACAAATCTGTTTACACACTTAATACAAATCGAACGCAAATCGAAAGAATAGAACCCTGTTATTTCCAAAACATTTAATCGTTAATCGTCGTGACTGCCACAACAAAAACGAAAAAAAAAAACAAGAAATGAACGGAATGCAGTGCGAAATTTTCGAATTCTATTGTGATCGGCCATGACAATGTGTACGCTACGAATTTCTAGGTTAACCTCTGCGGTGCTCTGCTGTGTCCGCCTCTACGTTGTGTAAGTACCGTGGGTACGAAGGAAAACACGCTGGAAATAGAATTGCAATAAACATTCCATCCGTGCAGGCCGTGTTGTAGTAACAAACGCGGTCAGTGCGTAGTCGATGTTGTGATTAAACAGTGATCGTTAGTGGCAGTTAGCGGGCGTCGGCCGAAATGTTGCAAATCCTGCGACGATCCTTTACGCGTGCCACGTGGGCAACGTTGGCACGTAAATCGCCTGCGTTGATCCACCACAGGCAACCAGTTCTGCACTCGCGTAGTTTGTACTTCTCCACGGCTGAATTCAATTCAACGGTTGAAGAATCCCTTCAGAAATGGTGTAAAATCTTCACAAACAAAAAAATCTCAGAGCCTTTGGAGAGTATTGCTAATATTCTTGCATCAGTTTTGAAAACGAACAATGTAAGTCGTGTTTTAAACATGTTTTATTTGACATTTAGGGGATGTAAAGTTAGACAACCAAATTAACATTATTTTAAAGCTTGGGGATGTTTATCAGCAACGAAAACTTGTTTTGTCCGATCTGCAAGTACACAATGTGAATGCTATGTGTGAAAAGCGACTTGAACAGTAAGTGTTTTGGGGTTTCTTGTTATTTATTGGAGGATTAAATTCATACTTTCAGAATGCCAGTGCAGTATATAATAGGGGAGTGGGATTTCCGTGATATTAACCTCAAATTAAGGCCGCCGGTTTTCATCCCACGTCCAGAAACTGAGATTTTAGTTGAGCTGGCTTTAGAGGATATTCGAAAACGTAAAGTGCAGCATATTCTCGAATTATGTTGTGGCAGTGGGGCTATAAGTTGTTCTATCTTGAATAGTATCAAAGATGTAAGTGCTATTTTTTAATTTTCCTCAAATTAAAATATATTTCCTTAGTTGTCGGCAGTTGCTATAGATATATCATCAGAAGCATGTAGGTTATGTGAAGAAAACGCTGCGAGGTTAATGGTTGGAGATCGCCTTCTAGTTGATAATTGTTCGGTTAAGGATTTTCGCACCGAGAAGAAATTTGATGTAATCGTTAGCAATCCACCGTATGTTTTGTCTAATGAGATGAAGGAGTTGCAACCCGAAATTTTACTGTAAGTAATCTTTTCTTTAAGTAATTTTAAGTAATCAAGTCCGACGGGCACAGAATAATAATTTTGGCAATAAAATAATTTTGGCTGTATTCCGAAACTCCGAAACTGACTTACCCTTTTGACTTTTCAAGTACAGTTGACCTTCATTGTTAAGTTAATCGTTCACAACACCGAAAAAATTATATACGCACTGGGTGCTGCAAACCCGGTTTTTCTACCTGACCGAGAGAGATAATGCATCGCGCTCTCTTTTGCTACCACCCGGAATTGAGTATACGCGAAATTAGGGAATTATCGTGAGGAAATACCAGCGATTAAGTGTGTTTGAAGTATGAGTAGGTACTGTATAATTGTCTGACATTTTTAAAAGGATTAATATATTTTCCCCGATAAGTAAGTTTCTAACTTCTATCTAGATAATCTTCTAGGCGGCTTGATTCCGTGGAAATATGCAGGCGTGTATTTTGTACCTGGCATATCTTTCTTAGGAGTTGAAACATCACTTATCTCCTTTTAATACATAAGATATTACAAAGAAACCACGAAGCAATGATACGAGGTCAGCGACGCGCTGGCGAGACAAGCTTGGCACAGCAAAAGAGAGCGCGATGGATAGTCTCTCTCTTTTAATAACGCGGTCAGTTTTTGGAAACATTCAGTCCTCTTTATGTATGTATAACCTTTATTGGCATTCCAGTCTCAGTATAACCATTGCACACTTGCAACATTCAATAATTAAATAATAACAACGTAACACAATGAATATAATATAACAATTGTATATAGCAATACAATTATCATCCTAAGAACGCCCTTCTCATTTACTTTTCTAACTATATTTTTGTGATGGCAGTCAGCCCTCCTCCCCTTTCCTCCAGCCATTTACCGACAATATTCTCTCCTCTTCCTTGGGACCCTAAACATTCCTTCTTCAGTCCTTCACAGTTCTTCACCAGTTGCTCCCAGGTATCCACCCCTGCCAAACAAAATACATATTTCGTGTATTCCTGCCCCATCCAGACCTTCCTGCCTCTCTCCTTCGAGCCACACCTAGCCCTTGCCAACAATGCCTTCTCCCTTCCGCTTCTGCACCTATCCCCAAAGTACCAGGACCTCCTCCCGATAACCTGAATCCTCACGTACCCTGGGTTGTAGGTACTGCCCATTATCCTCTCTTGCCTAACCTGCTCCTCGACTTCCCTCCCTCTCCCCCTCAACGCTTCCTTCACTGATACCTGTTCCTCCTCATACACTCGCCTTCGTCTCACCATCGACTCACTGGACCTCCTGCTGCTATACCACTCCCACACCTTCCTAACTAACCTTTCATTCCCCATTCGCGCCGATCTCTCCTCGTATCTCACCACTCTTGTAGCCGCTTCCCATTTCATGCTCATTCTGCCCGTTTCCTGTAGGACCACGTACCCCATCAAGCTCTTCAGGAACCAGACTTGCTCTCGCTCTAACACTTCACATTCATCCAGTTCCCATACTTACACCCCATACATCAGAATGGGCCTCACGCATGCATCCCACATTCTCACAGCAATATCCCGGTTCCCACCCCATACCTTTCCCCATTTATCCCTTACTCTTCCCCATGCATGGAACTCCGAAATTCGTATGTTTATTGGGTTTTACAACTTTACAGCCCCAATAGTGCATTCGGGGATATGGGCATCCCCCAAAAAATTTTGATATACATTTCGTAGAATTGTCATTCTTGCAATATTTTATGAAGCCCAAGAATCATCAAATTATCGATACTTATCGATTTTTGACTTAATCCAGTCAAAAGCTCATCTTTTTACTTTCACCCATTTGTTGAATTTCATTTAAAAATTACTTTAAAGATGCTTAAATGAAAGTTTGTCTATAATAATTTAAGGTTTACTGCGTTTTCTAAGTCACTTGTCGCTTTCCGCAGTCTACTTTGTGTCTAGATAGTTGAACTAATTTTAGCAAAGTCAAGTTTAAAGGATGACCGACGTAAATATTTAGTAATATCGCAATTTTAAAGACGATGCCGGCGTCACCACGCCACAACGCTGTATGGAGATTGTCAATGTTGATGCTTCCACAGATACGAAGACGTTGGGGCGCTCGAAGGTGGTGCCGACGGCCTGGACGTGATTCGGCAAATATTGACGCTCGCCGCGCGCGTTTTAAATCCGGCTGGGCGATTATTCCTCGAGGTGGATCCGTCTCATCCTCGCCTGCTGCGAGATCTACTTGCCGCCGCCTCCAGCAACGACTCCATAACACCGCTGCCGCCGTCGTTGACGTACGCCGCCGACCATACGGATCTCACCGGCGAGACGCGCTTCGTAGAAATAATTAAAAGTCATCATCTTTGAAACATCCCTCTGACTTGTTTTTCCTCCTTCTCCTTCTATAACATTCCTCCACCTCCTACTCCTTAATCCATCTTCCCACTTCCCCCTAATAAAAAAACCTGCGGAAAACACACTAAGCCGGGCCTAAAACCATACATCTCAATACGTTTCTGGTTCTGCGCATTTTCTGCGAATTGTAAACAATTAAGAAATTGCCATGATCCGCCGGAAATTATCCATGAAGAAGAAAACATAATACAAGATGCTTTTTGTGTCTGGAAGGTAGTAGCACTTTTAATATATAATTCAAAATACATCCCTAAATGTGTACGAATATAGAATATTTAATATTTAATTGAAACCGCTACGGTAAATGTCGTAAAAGAATTCGTTTGGCCTGCGTTTTGTATTTTTGTGTTTGATGTAATTGTAATTTTTGTCTTGTGTTTTTTCTAGGGGTGTTAGAGGTGTTTTTTTTTGGTTCATTCGCTTTACGTGCACGCCGGAAGAGCTTATACGGCACGCGTTAATCCAGCCACGTTCCCTCCATCGACGTACCGCATATATTTTGAGGTTAGAGGACGCGAGAGAAGGATTTCGATTGATTTAATTTTTTCAGGTTATATATGACAGGATGGCCCACGTCGCCGTCGATCGAGGGAACTTTAACGCTGCGGTGTTGCCAGGGCACATCAAGCGGGCACGTAAGGGATAACATTCAATTTTGTATATTTAAGGTTAATTTGTTATTGATTGTTTTTTGTGTGTACGTGGTAGTGGAGTGTTAGGTTGATTCAATTTAGGCGTCCTCGAGTAGCTGCGGGGCGATGTCGAGATCCTCTTCGGAGTCGCGGTTGATTCCGGTGGTGTGTGGTGCGTAATGGGGTTTTCCATCGCCTAAGAGAAGGTAAATTTATAACAATTCAATATGACTGCTGGTAATGTCCATTTGAGGTTAAGCAGGTTCGTAGGATCCATTTTTTTTCATTTTAAGGATAAGTAAGGTTATGCACGATTTACGAAATCACGTGAATGTAATATACCCGTGTAATTTACCGTGTTCTATTGTCTTATTATGGTTAATATGAATTTGTAAGGTTATAAAATACTGTTTTCAGGTATGTAAATTAAGTTTGTCGTGATTAATGTTAAGTATTACATACCAGTGTTGAAATAATCGTCCATGTCAGGATTGAAGGCGTAGAGATTCCGCTTCTGGACACGACCCAGTCGTGGTCCAAACCATAGGCCCGTATTCATCGTCTTGGTGGTACCATCGCGTTTTGCGCCGGCGATTGATTGCGAACGCCCGATTCGCGGAAATGCGAAGAGTTCGTTGCGCAATTTCGCTGCAAGCCATTCGAAATTTGCATATAAATTGATAAATAACAATGGAGTGATTGTTGCAAGTGAAAGCCAGAAAGATGTTAAAAACATTTAAAAGTGAGGGAGCGGAAATTACACTTCAACTAACCTCGCTAATCACAGTAAACCCTACCTCAGTGGTTTCGTAATAATAGGATTTCATTTATTAATATACTCATATTAATAACAAAACGATGATAACAATGAAAAAAATTAATGCACATTCCTTACACGCTCATCATCAATATCTTGAACCCACTCTTCCCGCAATCCCATACATTACTTGCCATGAGCGGTGCAGGTAGTGGGGAGGAGACCGGTTTATGTGGAGACGTAAAAAGTCTCGTCCAAAAGAATTCAAGTTCGGACTCACAGCTACCCGGTGTTTCCGCGATTGATATTAGGAGAGGAAGTTCATAAGTCGAAGGTTGGAAAGAAACATACTTTATTAAAAAATGGAATGGTACGACCACATACGAAAAATTGACGAAACAAGAATAGTCCGAATAGCCCAAGATAAATCGACATGTAGAAAAAGATACCTTCGAAGACCTCGAAAGAGATGGAGTGACCACTTATGTCAAGAACCAATGGATACGATGAGGCAAGTTTGCAAGGAACAAAGAACAAAACCGTTGAAATCGGTTAGAAACCGTAGAGAGGCGGATGCAGGTGTTACTCGTCAGCAACAGCCGTTACTGAGGGTTAGCGCATACCTATGGCGGTTGCTGACGGCGCCGGGGGCCCCTCAGGAAGGTGGAGAGAGGCAAGGGGTGCGCCATTCTTGTATAAAAGCATCGTGTTCGCGCAAATAAAGAGTTCAGCCTGTGTAAGAAGCGAGGGGTCTCGCTAAAACAACACATTAAAGGAAGGGCAGCCGTGGCCAGAAGCATCTTCAGGAAACTATTCTACGTTCTTCGCAAGGGCAGTAAACTAAAAGCAGACACGAAGGCAAATATCATCAAAGCCACAATTTTGAAACAGCTGTCTTATGGACATGAAATCTGGGCCTCTGACAACGACAAGTTACCATCGGGCTTGAGTGGTGTATAAAGAAAACAATGCGACACGCTACAGGTAGTAGCTGTAAAACTATCAACATAAAGCTCAGGGGAATGTTAGGCATATCCGACCCATGGCTTCAAGCTCAAGAAGCCTACAATAATTTAAAAATAACTGCGTCTGACAACGCAGCTTTTTACCCGGCTGAGCTAAGTGAAAACTTGGCATTCCTTTCAATATTTGGGGGGAAACACTAAACTCGAAAAGTTTCATGTTTTTCATAAACATTCCCCAGTAAAGTATTGTGTGACATTGGCCATTGGCCAGAATTCCCAAAAATCAGGACAAGAAAAAAATGCGGTCAATTTGACCAAACTGACCGCATTTCATCATCAGGAGCATTCTGACTTACGGAATCCAGGGGCTCTGCAACATTCCAGCGAATTAAATTGGCACAAGGCACGTACATGCGCCTCCTACGATCCGCGCTTGACGTACCGTGGTTTATCCGTAACATCGAGATCCTCCACGACCTAGACAAACGAAGAAGTGTTTTAGCTCGGTCGGTCATTCCTGACGCAGCTTTAGGCCAAAACCAGCACTCGCGCGGAACATGACATCTTCTCCGCGAAGCCTAACGTGGTACACACATACCAACAGCATTGATGCTGGAGGTAGATAGTGTATCCTGTAGATTTTCACTCCTCGTTAAATAACAAAAAAATAAAAATAAAGAGAGTTCCGTCCGAGACTTGTGTGAGCGTGTTAGATTTCGTGTGATCCCCTGATTCCCTTACAACAGATGACAGGTAGTCATCAGCCAGTAGTTCAACGAAAATAGGCTGATAGTCATTGGTTAAGCGGTACGGCGCCAAAGCACTGTGGTGTTCGCGATTTGAAAAGCGCCGACCGGCTGATGTTCACGACATCTTAAGTACTGACTAAAGTAGGAACAGGCAAAATGCCTAAATAAGAAGTAGAAGACGAAGACTATGTCAAGCGAGATATCACTAAAGCCAAGCGAGTTATTAGTGAAGATATGAGAATCATCAAAAAACCGCCCAAAAACAAAACATCTCGCAACACAAGCCATACTTCCTGTTAAGAACGGCGAGGCAAGTTTGAGCCCTTTTTTATATTTGCCGCCAAATTATCAATATTTAGTCTGGCGTGAAAGAACTTTTGAGCTGTTTAGTCTGCACCACATACTTTTCACGTTTTTTGTAAGCCCTGTGTCGTCAAGTGGTTAATCAAGGGAACATAGAGGCACAAGACGCTCTTGGCAGAGGCAGTGAGAGAGTGAGAGAGGCAGGGCGCGCCTCGAGGTATGATTGTAGGCGGCGTACCCGGCTTGGTATGCCGCTGTTAGAGGGTGTTATCGGCCTTCTCCCGATCAGAGTCGTGGCCGGAGGCGAGGTCAAGATAAACGTTCGTTTTAAGAATTATGTTTAATAAACATCTACTTCTCTCTTTAACATCTACAACAATGTGCATCGGGCGGGTAGTCCATGGAGATTCGCGTTAATTCACGGGTTGATGTTCCTGTTCGCAACACTTCCCCAGGTCCAATTAGCTACACCACAATATTTATACTATTTTCCAATTAACCTATTATATATTAAATCCTCAATAATACCCAGTTATTTACTAAATCCTATCAAATAAAACGCAATCAAATTGATAAATAATAAAATTGAAATATAAAAGATTCGAACCTAGAACAAAAACATGCGTTGTTTATATAAACTAAAATTCGACACAAAACAAAATCCAGTTGGCACCTGTCGTCGGAAATTACGCACGCTCGAACTATTTCGATTATCCGCACCGTATTTTAGTTTAATTTCTACCCAGGCACTGTTCGGCTGAGTTCGGCCCACGTCAAAATACCTGAAAATCATCCCTTTCCATCACACACATAACCGTAATAACCGAATAAATGGATAATGCAAATGTAGATATTAATTTTCCAACTCTACTGTTTGCAGAGTGGTACAGCTATGCATATATTTTGAGTACATTTGCATTGCGCCTGCGTCTCTAACAATAAGATGGACGTCGCTAGAGACTTGACAAAATGGCGGCCACAAATTGGTTCAGCCGACACGTATTATTACTAATTGAATGTTTCAATATTTCGCTAACGTAATACGCGTTAAAATAACAGTAGATGTGCAAATAATTCACGTTCTGGGGATGACATGATAAGAGATTAAATTCCAAGCTGGCGAATATAGCTGTTATGAACGGGTTGGCGAGTACTACGTGGGGAAACGTGTAATTTCATTGCGCACTCATTGCGTGTTCTGTTCTTTTTGCACATAACGGCAACGAGCGGAGTAAATTTAATTAACAATTACGTTGTTGATAATAACGTTTCGGTGTATGAAATTGATCCCAGTGAAATTATGGTTTGCATCGCTGGTTTTTTTTCTATCTAGGGATAAATTATGAGGTTTTATGGCTATGTTTATGAACTATTGACTTTTGAAATATGTGAGAGGATGTATATTAGGTTATGTATGGGTAATTGATGTTGCCTATAATATATATTTTAGGTATTTAGAAAAAATTGAAATTATGAAACCATGTGTTTAAATTTTTTTCTTGATCTACTTACAACGAAACATTGTTGAGGTCTGTAGGTTTAGGCGACTTATCTAATGTCTGCGGAATCTGTATACCGCGAAAAATAATAATGTATTCGGTCCTGATACCTGGGCATCGACATTCACTGGTCCTTCCGCCTGGATACGTATGTTTTTATTGTGTTCGAACGTATTACATGGTTTTGTGATTTTTGTTATTGGTTTTTGTGATGTTGTGGTTATTTTTGGATTGTTGATGTGGTTTCTTGATGTGTGATGTGAATTTAAATTGTCAGTTGATTCATCTGGTGTGTGTGGTGGGTTGCGCATTGCGAATGTTGTGATTTTTTTGTCAGTGTGCATTTTTAATAATGTGGATTTTTAATGTGGAATTAATAATGTAAATTTTTAATGTGAATTAAGTGTTTTTAGTGTAAATTTACAAGAATTCACACTAGTGAGGTGCCCAGCCCGAGGACTCGAACCTCGTCCGCGTGCGTGGTAGACCGGAGCACTACCACCAACTATGTATCACCAACTATATTATCCACCAACTATATTATCAGTAATTTGCAGCCATACAACACCGCAAAGGTCCTACGTAATGCAGCCTACAGCGCCGCGACCCACACCGCATCAATCCTGTGCAGACACCTTGAGTACAATTAAATGTGTTAATAATTTATTACTCATGCGATCAAGTCACGCAATTCCTGTATATAACTGTTACCTATCTGTTGAACCTATTTGATTGTGCAATACTATTTATAATGTGTATATTACTTATTTTAC
>JAODAC010006454.1:0-30382 GCA_027575185.1 Mimaenictus wilsoni
ATTGCAAATCAACGTACAGAGGCGTAAATCGAAGTAAAACTTTTCTGACATCACTCTATCATTCTAATCAAGCGTATCCAAATCGATGATTATATAATTTCCACGAATACACTGACACACATTGCAAAAGCGACTTAAATTTACGAGCGATAAAACTAGATAAAACTTGAGCAACTTTGAGGCAACTTTCCAACGCAGAAAACCGTTGTCCAGCATCCAAATCTCTGATCTCTTTCAGATGCAGCTTTAAACAAACAAAAAAACCCAAACCAAAAAATACGACATAAAGAAAGTCGATGTTACTTAAGTCGACCTTCCGAATATGGATGAAAAACTGAGTCAAGGCCACTTGGCAAAAAAATGTAAACTGAACGAAATACGAAATGTATGTCTAAGCTAATTTTTTTTGTGACAAATTTTGAAATTTAGCATTTTAATAGTGGGCAATTCCGAGCTGAAAACCACATGTCGTCTTTGTTTGATGACTGTTGGACAGTGCGTATGCAAATGAAGTGTGGCACGCAAGAATACGCGTAAAAATGTCGTGAAATGTCACAAGAATTAGCGAGTGAAAATTTATAGCCACATTTTTAAGCTGCATGATGCTTTTTATTTGCTTGATTCGTGAATTTTTAGGCGGTTTAAGTGTGTAAAATGGTTTTGAAACATGATTTATGAAGATCAATGTTTGAGCGTTAATTACTGACATAAAAATTAACTTTTAAGGTCGAATTTATTCATAGTATGATAGAGAATTTAATTGTGAGTATGAATGTGAAGAGATCTAATTAAAATTTTAATTAGACTTCTCTAGAGAAGCGAAAATGTCAAAAAATTACATTTGTTCTTGCAAATTTTTAAGATTTCTTGAATTCAACTTTGACGTCAAATAACTATGGTTATATTTTATCAAATTAAAATCTGTAAAATAGTGTATGATAAGCAAATTTATGCTTGATATGATAGTTTTGGCAGATTATAGTTATCTTCATTAGTTTTATTTTTAGAATAGGAAAACTTAGAGAAGTCAACATAGAGTTGTTTGGAAGCAGTTTTGGAGTCAAAATTTATGAAGATCAAAGTTTGAAGGTAAATTACTATAATACAATTTTATTTTTAAACTTGCTTTTTTATAAGGTTTTATAGAAAATTTAATTGATAACATGAACGTGAAAAGATACAGTTAAAATTTTTATTAGGCATGTCTAGAGGAAGGAATTTGTAATAATTATCAATTTGATTTTTGAAAATATTGAGGATTTTTAATGTTACAACTTTGATGTCAAATATCTATGGTCATATGTTACCAAACTAACATCTCAAAGACAGTGTAAGAAAGAGAATTTTATGCTTCATACTATGCTTTTAACAGATATGAATTATCTTTATAACTTTAGGTTTAAGAAAAGAAAATGTAAGAGAAGGCAAGTTTTGAAACGTGATCAATGAAGATCAATGTTTAAGTGTTAATTTAGATCATAAAAAATGACTTTTAAACTTTCAGTCATATCGAGAATGCTAGACAATTTAGTTGTGAATATTAATATCTAGAGATACAATTAAAATATTAATTAGGCTAGGCCAGAGAAGTAAATTTGTAAAAAAAAACTACAGATTTTGCTCAAGATATAACTTTTTTTAAGTTTCAAATTTAACGTCAAATATCTATAGTTTTATTTGATCAAATTTAAATATTTAAAATGGTATATTATAGACAATTTTATTCTAAATAATTTAACTTCAATTGATATTAATAATTATCTTTGTTTGGTTAGTTTACAGCAGAAAAAAGCAGAATATTTCCTGTCTGCCTCGAGTAAAATCATGGCCACTCATGAGCCACATATGAGCCTTCATAACGTCACCAATTTTACATCAAATTAATTAATCCACAATACAATTTAAAGACTATTTAATGGTGAATCACATGTCGTTTGAAAATTTGAAATATCTTTGATAGTTTGGCGTGCATGTAACAAAATATAAAAAAAAACGCCGAACTTTTGACAGCAAGAAATAAATTTCTACCTGCTTAATTCTTTAATTTATTCAAATATCGTAAAACAATATAACAATTAAACACTCGCACAATCGACATCAAACAAATTGTCGGCTATTTATTAATTTATTTATGACTTCCTCATACATATATTGTCAGCAAGTGTTAATTGTTTAATGAAACTTTTAAGCACCGTCTTGTTGTTGTTTAAATTTACATAACTCAATAAATTTCATCTATTTCTTCTTAAATAGCTGATTTAAGAAGAAATAGATAAAATCTATTAAAAAAGGGATAATCAGGTTTAAGAAATATTTTCGTCCATGAGCTTAATCATGAATCTTCACAATTTTTGATTAATAACTTAAAATGACTTAAAAACTATTACAAATATGACTAACCACTAAGCGCCTATTAATAATCAATAAAAGCATAATCATAATCATAATACCAAACATATAATTCAAGATTATCATCAACATTCACCATGTTATTCACAATCAACGAATCTTTGATATTCATATTTCACCTACTCAAAATAAATGACGGTTGGTGAACTTTAAAGCCGTATAATATCGAAATTTTCGAACCAAACTCGCCACGCCAGATTCGAGATCATAGATAAATTAATTAGCAATAAATCTAATTTGCGTCCATCGCATTTCGAGCGTGCCCGAACCTCAAATCTGTCGATTTCCAAGCGATTCAATGCAAAGTTGCAACACGTTTGCAGTCACAGATTACGCATACATTTTTCGGCGTGGCTTTTGCATACTGCTGGGTTTAATTTATGATTGATAAACACGCCGGTACATATGCCAGAGAGTAATTAACTCGCTCGCGATTGCGACATGATTGTGATTCGTACCTAATTCACGGTGCGAACGAGAATTCGGCTTGCGAAATGTGCGATTTCAATGTCGCGCGTATTTCTTCGGCGAAATTGCGTCCGAATTCAAGCTGTTGCCGCTAAAAGGTTGCGCTTGCAATGGAGCAAATTAAATTGGCAATTAATCATAATATTAGTGTGGTTAGACACTTGCTAGTTGGTTAATTACATGCGTTTATGCGTTTTATAAGTAATTATTCTTGTAGAGATGTTCGCAGGAATGTTATAAAGTTTGACGGGACATAACCTTGTTGTAAATGGTTCAAATCTTATAAGGATATGGCAATGTTATAGAATTTTTAATTGTTAATAACATAGAGTAGATATTATCCCAATCTCTTTATTAGTTTTGGCTTGAGGGAATAAAATATAAACAATTTCATTTTACCTAATTTGAATTACTTTCAGAAGTTGATAATAATGTTTGATTGGCTGTAACGTCATCAAAAATCGTGAAAATTACATCGACTGGCACGTATATTATAGAAAATTTAATTGTTATTTGAATAAGCTTTGAGCAAAGTTAATAACTTTGTTAGTTTTATCTGCAGAGATGAAAACATAAACAGTTTCATTTTAGATAAAAATACAAAGACTGGGAAGTTTATCAAGTTAAAAAGGCTATAACTTTTTTAAAAATTATGCAACTTTGACTGTTTTAAAGCTATATTATAGAACAATTACTTGTTAATAGAATACACTTTGAGCGAACGTAATATATTTGCTGGTTTAATTTGAGAGAGTTAAAAATATAAACTATTTCATATTATTTGTCAATCAAAAATACTGACAGAAGTCGATCAACTTTGATTACCCATAAGTTTGGTAAAAATCTTTCTAATTATACTATTTTAAAATTATATTATAGAAAATTTTATTGTTATTAGAATGTACTTTGAATGAAGTTTATAGCTTATCTAGTTTTTTCTAGAAAGATAAAAATACAAACTTTTTTTTATTTTATTTCACCGTACGAAAAACTTTAGAAGTTAATCAACTTAACTGGCTATAACTTTACTCAAAATCATGATAATTATATCCTAATATGTCTTCAGTATAAACATTTTAATTATTAATGCTATGCTCTTTGTAAGCATCTGTTATATTTGTGTTCTTCTGGACTTTAAATCATTGAGTAACTGAAGTACATGAATTTTATAAACTAATGTCAAATTGCAATATATCGCATCTGTACTTGCACATACGATTACTAAACCACATACTGTGTGATTGGTAGAAAGCTTATTAGACTATGACATATCAAAAATGGATTTGCGTCGAAATGCCAGGAAGTTATTGATATTGAAAAGCAATTTAAAACATATCAAAATCGGAGTATTACGTACTGAGATCAAATGCAATTATTTTCCAAACTTTGAATCTTCGTTTAAAGTTATTCCTGAACAGAGAAATTTATATTGTAACCCAAAGTTAGAAAGCTCAATAATTGCACTTTACACGGACAAAATGAAAATCAAAATCAAGTGCATAGTCAAAAAGTTATAGGTATTTAAAGACAACATTACACTTTGTTTATATTTTCTTTAACTTTGGACCTTCGTTTAAAGACATTTCTAATCAGAGAAGTACATATTGTTATACATTGATACAAAGCTCATTAATTGTACTTTGAAACTGTAGATATGAAAGAAATATTAAATAAATAGTCGAAAAGTTATAGGCGATTAAAAAGCAGCACAAAGTTCAGAAAAACATCTTGGACGAATTTTTCACAACTTTCAGTTCATTTAATGTTATTTCTAAAAAAACCATGTAAATATTGTAATACATAGTTCGAAAGCTCAGTAATTCTACTTTATACTGACAAAATAAAAATCAAGTGTATAGTCGAAAAGTTATAGGTATTTAAAAACAACATTACAGTTTTCCAAGAATGAATCTATCCATTTTCCTAAACTTAACACCTTCGTTTAATGCTATTAGTTATTTCAGAAATGTATATTATAATACACAGTTTGTAAGCTCGATAATAGTACTTTAATTTGACATAACGAAAATTAAAATCAACTATATCGGCAAAAAGTTACAGGTAGTTGAAAATCAACTTAAGAAAATTTCTGAAAAACGCATTAACATATTTTTCTAATTTTTTTTTTTGCCATCGGTTAAAGACATTTCTAAGCAGATATGTATATATTCTGATATATGGTTGGATAGCTTGTTAATTGTACTTAAATATGCTGCACTTTTTTTATTAATTATATAGTCAAAAAGTTACAGGGAGTTAAAAATACAATTACCAAGAAATGAATCAACATGTTTATATTTTGTTCAACTTTGGACCTTCGTTTAAGACATTTATAATCAGAGAAGTACATATTGTTATACATGGATAGAAAGCTCATTAATTGTACTTTAAAACAGTGGATAGGAAGGAAATATTAAATAAATAGTCAAAAAGTTATAGGCGATTGAAAAGCAGCAAAAAGTTCAGAGAAATATCTTGGACGATTTCTTCACAACTTTCAGCCTTGATTTAATGTTATTTCTAAAAAAACATGCAACTGTTGTAAAACATATTTCGAAAGTTCATTAATTGTACTTTAAAATGGTGATACGAAAATTAAAATCTGTCGTACATTCTTGAAGTTATAGCCTTTTAAAGGAAACATTGCCATAACAAAACTTATGACCAAAAATAAAACTATGAACAAAGTAAACGAATTAAAACTTATAATATTAACATAATGCAAACAATTATAGAGAATTATTGCATATTTATGCATTATTGCATATTTATGCATTCTACAAAAATAACAATTTTCCTAAATGTCACAAAGTTATAACCTATTAAATAACAACTCTACAAGTCTAGAAACCAAACAAGAAACATAAATAGAACAACAATTATATCATATCTGGCCCGCTGAACATATTTCTCACTGAATCTGATTATTATTTAATCTACTATTCATAATATAACCTAAAACATATGCAAATACCTTCGTTTTACCGGTTATTTCGTGTTAATTTATCGTTGAATAAAAAAAAGTGTCAAGTGACTCGGTCAGTGGGTTACAAACATTATATATATATTTTTTTATATTATACAACTGCATTTCACATATTCGCCAACATATTAACACGGCACATGCGAAACAGACGAAGATGTAATCGATGAAATTCGAGAAAGAAATGTTATTCATAAAATTACGCATTGATGCGTGACTGGAGAAATTATATAATCGCGCAACACGATTAAAGTCGGATTAAACACAAAATACCGGTTCTGGTTGGCTCGAAAACTTCGAAGATAATTCCTATGTAACTGTGAGATTTTTTGTTGAAAGCAAACGCGAAAATTAGCGGTGAAAAAAAGGAGAGAAACATCTGCCAATGAAAGGTGCGAGAATTTCGTGAGTTTCGTAAAGAAAGTGAGACAAACGACGTCATTTTCGGGGTTCAACTTGCATTTACTGACACAGTTTTGGTTAGGTTGCATCGTGGGTGACATCATTTTGTTGGTAAAGCCGTTTAGTGATTCATAAATTTGTAATTATTGATGGTTATGTCATTTTTCAGTTAGTTTTTACTGGTTTTCTGTAATTAAATTGTTTCATTTAAGGTGGTATATCTTTTGAAATATTTGAGATATTTGATTGGTTCTTTTTTCATGAGAAAGCCTGTTCAATTTTCTAGAAACTGTGCGAAAGAAAATTTGTCAAATACATACTTAATTTTTATTTTGAAATCAAAAATAAAGAGAACTAAGTGTTTGTTTTCAAGTGAATCCATCATATTCTCTGGATCTATTGCTGTAACTTTTAAAATACTTGAGATATATGATTAATTCTATCTTTGTAAGAAAGTCAGATACATTTTCTATATGTTATGTAGAAGGAAAATTAATAATTTTATTAAATACACTCTTAATTTTCGGGTTAAAGTCAAGAGTAAAAGGAATTATTTTCAGTTTTAGTTGAATTTGGCTCATGTTTTATAAATTTCGATGTAGCTTTTAAAATATTTGAGATATTCAACTTATCTTCTCCTTCTTTGTGAGAAAGCCTGTTAAATTATCTTGAGCATATGTTAAAAAAGTTGATAACATTATCAAAGAAACACTTAATATTCTTTTTAAAGTAGGAAGTAGAATAATTATTTTGATTGTATGTAATACCATATTTTTCAGATATGTTGGTGTAACTTTTAAAATATTTGAGATATTTGCTTGCTACCTTCTTTGTGAGATAGCCAGTTAAATTTCCTTGAATTTCCTTGTTAGAAAGAAATGGTAATATTATTATTCAAAACGCGCTTAATTTTTATTTTGAAATCAGGACTAATGATTATTGCGTTTATTTCGGACCTTGTGCTATGTTTTATAAAAGTTGCTGTAACTTTTAAAATACTTGAGATATTTAACTATTTCTTTCCTTGCGAGAAAGCCTGTTAAATTCATTTGAAAATTTTATAAAACTATCAAATATTTCTCTTTAATTAATTTTTCTGTGGAAGTATAAGGTGAACTTTTTTTTGCATAATAAAAAGTGCTAGATGATTCTATCAACTTATTTTCGTAGAATTTGCTGAAAAATTGCACAAGACCAGCAAGACCAGTCGAAATAATTCTGAGGCACAACTAATTACGGATGGTAATTACTCGTACGAATCGAACGCGTGTACACACGATACAAACAGACACACACGATCACTTAAAAGATAGACAGCCTTATCCGGATTACAAAATATGTTAATATCAGTCGTTTTTGGCCGAGGTTTCGTAAGATTGAACACGAAAAAACGGTTTGAAACATTCAACATTCAAACGTAATGCAACCGCATTAAAAAGGAACGCAACAACATGAAAACAATCTCAATAAAACGGTCGCAAACTTCGGCAAGCGAAATTTAAGCACATGTGCAAGTAACACCAAGAAATACACCGGTTAAGTGTGTTTAATTTAAGTAGTAACCTTTCCAAACATTTGTTTATTTTCTTTCGTGCGTTTTTAGCTTTAATTTAACCTTATTTAAGCTAACTTAATCCAACTTAATCTATCTTAACCTAACTTAACGTAACTTAACATAATTTCTGCTGACTTAATCCAACTTAACCTAACTTAATCTGACATATCCTAAGTTAACCTAACCTAACATAACATAATCTAACCTAACCTAGATTAACCTAGCCTAACCTAACCGAAGCTAACCTAACTTAACCCAACTAAACCCAACTTAACCTAACTTTTCTTTTCAACTAAACCGAACCCAACCTAATTTCAGCTTACTTAATCCAACTGAACCTAACATAACTTAACGTAACTTAACCTAACTTAACGTAACTTAACGCAACATAATGTAAGTTAACCTAACCTAACTTTTTCTTTCAACTCAACCTAAGCTAGGTTAAGTTGGATTAAATTAGGTTAAGTTGGTTAAGTTAAGTTAATAACTTAATCCAACTTAACATAACTCAATCCAACTTAACCTAACTTAACCCAACTTAACCGAACCTGAACCATCTAAAAAATTCAAATTGAGAAATGTTTTTCAAGTCATATGACTTAAGTCATCTTTGAACCTTCGATTTGTTAAAAAATACATTTCCTATATTTACTCAATATGTTGTCATTGAAGCAAACCGCTTATTAATATTATTATAACATGTGAGTAAGTAACCATTACTTCAGCTATTTGTCGCAAACAAAGTTATTGCGCACCATTACGAGTCGCGTTATCGATGATTACAAATGCATAAATGCACGTCGATTATATAATGATAATTGTCAACTGGGCGCTTCAATGAAACTGGAATGTGATGTACTCGTACTCATAGGAGATGTGACTTAAGTCGGCGACGATGGCTGTGTGGCGAAGAGATGCAAATGGCCGACCATGACACACCCATGCAGACGCACTGCCTTTAACGAGACACATCCTTGTTACTTGTTGAATTTTATTTTCTAAACAACTTTGTTTTAATTTTGTTTGGTTATCATTTTTGTTTTGTAATATGCGAGACGTGACTCAGAAGGTAACGTAAAATGTAATAATTGTGTGATTTTAGCGATTGTTTGAGGCCGTAATAATGTACATTGTTATTGTTATATCATTTAAATAAAGATTTATTAAGTTGTAAAGAGGATTTGATTCTTGACTTTTAAGGATATCGAGGTTCTCTTTTATACAATTGCAAAAGTTTAACACAGAATTAAGTACACTTAAAATCAATTAAATTCCATAACATTTAAGACATATTATAGCAAATTTAAGTGGCTTTCGATTAGTGGAATGCTCATTAACATATCTTTGATAGTTTCCAAATTATTTGTGTTTTTAAAACATTTTAAAAATTTTTACAAGTAGTTAAAATTTTAAACTTATCAAAACAAATTGTTTTTATCCATATTAAAGTGTTTTAAAATGTATCCATTTCGCTGATCTTTTATGTAATTGTAGTGTATTTAATTGCGTTTTTGATGACGTTAAAAGCATTCAATTATCGTAAATTGTTTTAAAGTTATTTCTATTTTTTCAATACATTTCAAAAATTATGATTTTTCTTGACGTATTAGAATTCACAGTGTTTAGCATCAGATTAAGTACACTAAAAATTAATCAATTTTCATAATCCTAACTAAATATTATATCAAATTTAAGTGGATTTCGATTAGTGGAATGCTCATTAATATATCTTTGATAGTTTCCAAATTATTTTTTGTCTTTTAAAACATTTTAAATTTTTTATAAGTAGTTAAAATTTTGAACTTATCAAAACAAATTGTTTTTATCCATATTCAAGTGTTTTAAAATGTATCCATTTCGCTGATCTTTTTTTGTAATTGTAGTGTATTTAATTGCGTTTTTGATGACGTTGAAAGCATTCAATTATCATAAATTGTTTTAAAGTTATTCCTGTTTTTTCAATACATTTCAAAAATCATGATTTTTCTTGACGTATTAGAATTCACAGTATTTAGCATCAGATTAAGTGCACTAAAAATTAATCAATTTTCATAATCTTAACTAAATATTATATCAAATTTAAGTGGCTTTTGATTAGTGGAATATTCATTAACATATCTTTGATAGTTTAGGAGTTATGGACGTTTTTATAAATCCTTTTTTTCGCGACCTAAAATTTATCATAATGTTAATCACTAAACAAAAGTAACCTAAAAATTCACAACATTTTGGCATTCATGTAAGAAAAAGTGTATAAGTGAGATAGTGTATAAGTTATTCACGGTTTTGCAAAAGTATTTAAAAAGCAAGCAAGAATGGCGAGTTTAAAAGTGCTCAACTTTTATCGCTTAATTAAAGTAACTTAATAAGTATGAATCATTTCAGATATTTCATGTAATAATATTATATTTAATTAGCTTTCGGATGGTGAAGAAATCTTTTAATTATTTTAAATAATTTCCGAGTTATTCTCATTTTTATCTATTCATTTTGAAAATCAAGATTTTTCGCGAGCTAAATCCTACTCAAAGTTTAGCCATGGATTAAGTGGATTTAAAATTAATCGACTTCAGTCATCCTAAAAGAATCTAATAGTAAATTTAAATAGCTTTCAAATATGCAAACGTATCTGTATAGTTTAGATGTTATTCATGGTTTTACAGAAGTATTTAAAAAGCAGGAAAAAATCGCGAGTTTAAAAGTGCTCAACTTTCATCGCTGAATTAAAGTAACTTAATAATTATGAACCTTTTCAGATATTTCATGTAATAATATATGGTGGATGTTGAGTGTTGAATGTAGAGACAAATGTTGCATGTTTAGTGTTGTAAGTGTTTGTGATAAGTTGTGTGTGAATAATATTCACCCGGTGGATTGCCCTCCTCGGGGAATCGAACCCCGTCCTCCTACGTAGAACACCGAGACGCTGCCACTAGGCTGCCCAGGTGGGCCATTTGCTTTATTAATTTGTAAAAAACACAATGTACATTCTCGGCGGAAAGACCTTAAAGGTCGATAGCCATTAACATATATTTATTATTATTATAGACATGCAAAGTGCATCTAGTAAATAATTTATGCACGTGTTTCATGAATACTTAATGTTTTTTTTTTTTAATTACAAACGAAAAAATCATTTTGATATTATTATTTTTTTATTAAACGTGCCAATTTTTACGTTTGACCATGAACTGTTTTCGGTGTACATCATTAAGTGCTTTGGATATAAACAGTTTTGTGTTAAACAGTGTCAAATTTGAATGTTAAGAGAACTTTTACTTTTGATTATTCGACGCATACGAATTCATCCAGTAGAATAATCACGAATAATCACAGAGAAGACAGAGCATAAATTATTAGATGTCTTATGCAAAAACGTAATTTATTTAATTCATGTTTAAGTAGTTTTGTTTACCACATATGTTATGAGTGTTTGGCCATGTTCGACGTGTGAAGTTGAGTGGCAAATGTTAATTGATGGCGATTGTCATACGCGTATCTGATATTGATATTTGAATATGTTTAGATTATTAATGTTTAGTCATGTATACGAATACGAGAACATGTAGACTTGATTTATTTTCCATATTCTATATTTTGAAATCAATTTGTCGCTTATTTAATTGTTTATTTGATATTTATCTGTGAAAATATGATTTATTTCTCTATTAAATCTTGAAAATTGTTCACTTTTTTAAATTACGTTTATGGTTTGTTATGGTTTAGCTCTAAATTAAGTACACATAAAATTATTGAATTTTACATATTCTTCCGGTACATAATAGTAAATTTAATTAGCTTTCTATTTTTGTTAAAACGAATCATTTAGTATAAATACTTTAGAAGTTATTCACATTTTTGTAAAACATTAAAAAAAAATAGTTTATTTCAATGAAGAAAAGTTTAACTAGAAATTAGGTATACTTAAAATTGATGAAATTTTATAACTTTCAAACTATTTTATAGCAAATTTAATGAAATTTCAGAATTTGGGAAGATCAATAGATTATAATTAATAATAACACAATTATTCAAGTATTTCTGCAACATTAAGAAAAGTTGTTCATTTTTACCAATTAAATAATTGTCATGGTTTAGCTATAAATTAAGTATGCCTAAAATAATGGGATTTTAATGATTCTAAAAGCATGTAATAGTAAATTTAATCAGCTTTCTATTTTTGAAAATATAAACCTTTTAGTATAAATACTTTAAGAGATATTAATAATTTTGCAAATCATTTTTAAAATAAAGTTTTTTCAAAGCAGAAAGATTTTAACTGGAAATTAACAATACTTAAAATTAATGAAATTTTATAATTTTCTAATTATTCTATAGTATATTTAATGTACTTTCATAATTTGAGAAGATCTTTTATTTTATGTTTTTTACAACTAGAAATATGTATTTGTTCACTTTCTTGTAGTTTTGAGACTTTGTTAAACTTGAGTGATAAATTAAATATATTTAGACTTTAGCAATTTTGAAAATCTTACAAGTTTTATACAGGCTGTTTAATTATCTTTGAAATGCTTAAGGAATCATGTATTTTTCTTCATTATTTTAAAAGTTATTAATGTATTTGTGAAAAATCATAGAAAGTTTTTCATATCATACAAATTTGTAGAAGTTTAAGGATCAATTAGGTATATTTAGGCTTTACCGATTCTTAAAATCATAAAACTATATTAAAAAGTGTTTAATTGGCTTTGTAATGTTTAAAAAATTATTAATTTATCATAGGTATTTTAGAAATTATTGACCTTTTAAGTAATAATAGTAAAAACATTCCTTGTTTTCTTGGTTTGAAATTCAGTAAAAGATTAATACTAAATTAAGTATAGTTAAACTTTATTGATTTTCAAAATCGTAGCACCAAGTTAAAGACAGTTTAATGGATTTACATATACTAAGAAAATCATGAATTTATTTTAAATATTTTAGAAATTAGTAAGATATTTGTACAGAGTAAAAAATGTAGTGATTAAAATTGCAACTTTGTTAATTTTAACTACAGTTTAACTACATATTAATATGACTAAAAATCTATAAATTTATTAGACCTACCCTGTAATTTGTAACCAATTTAATCAGCTTTCAGGTATTTAAGATATCATAAACTTAGCTTTAATAATTTACGTGATATCCACATTTTAACCAAGGAATACATCATTCGAGTAATTTTTATGAATTTGAAACCCAATTAGCAAAAATTTAACCTCAAATTAAGTTCACTTACGATTAACCGATTTCAATCATTCTGAAAGTATTTTATAGTAAATTTAACGGGCTTTCATAGTCTGAAAAGATGATTCATTTATCTATAATAATTTAGAAATTATTAAAGATTTTCTTTAGGTTTTCAAGAAAGTGATTGTTTCTTTCATTACTCTCATAAATCGTTCCTTAGTTTCAGTCTGGTTTGATTAAAAGCCGTCGTACACCTTGAAATCAATGTATGACATACAAGTGTAGCAAGTGCAACAAGTGTAACAAGTGTAGCAAGTGTATCAGCTCACTGTCCTCAATTTAAGTCGTCTCTTATGCGATCGTAACCGCCAATTGAATTGCTTGCGACGATCTGGAAGCAACGATAACCTGTCTTATTCAATGTCTTGTTTCTTGTTGCTTTCGGTGTTTCTGGTTTCGGTTATGTATTTTTTCCGACCAACTACTTCATTCGTAATTAATACTTCATGTAACATATATCATGTACGTAATGCAGTGGAATGTTTTTAAATTCTAATGAGAATTAACGTAACAATAATTATAAAATAACACTTTAAAATAACTTGGAAATATCTTTTGTTAGAAATTAAAAAAAAATAGAAATTCAACATTTTTAGAGAATTTCTTAGTCTTACACTAAAATTACGACAGAATTATTTTCAATGTTCAGCAATAAAATACGCGTACTTAGTGTTAACCGAATTCAAAAATTATAGAGTTATTTTAAAGAAAATTTAATATACTTTTCAAATCTTAAAAGATTGATCTTTAATGTTTATTAGTTTAAAAGTTATTCATGTTTTTGTAAAGTTTTAAGCAATTCAGTTTTCTTTCTACTGAATGGAACGTTTTTCATAGTGTATCATTCAATTAAGTATACTTAGCATTGACAAAATTTAACAATATTTATAGTGTATTACAGAAAATTTAATGGAGAATCTGAATAAGAAAAGGTGATTTACTTATCTTCCTTATTTTAGAAGTTATTCGTGGTTTTCCGCAGCATTACGTAATGGACTACCTTTCTAGTCAATGAAAAGTTCGTCATGGTTTAACAGTAAATCAAGTACACATAAAATGATTGCATTTTAAGGATTCTCTGACTACATAATAGTAAATTTCATTCGCTTTCCCTTTATTAAAAGATATATCATTTATTGTAAATACTTTATATGTTATTCGTATTTTTGTAAATCATTTGAAAATGTACGGTATTTCAAGGAAGAAAATGTTTAACCAGAAATTAAGTATACTTATAATAAATTAAATATTATAGTGTTAAACCTATTTCATAGTAAATTTAAAGAACTTTCAGAATTTCAGAAGATCAATGAATTATGTTGAATAATGTAATAATTATTCACGTTTTTGGGGAACATTTAGAAATGGTGTTCCATTTTCATCAATTAAATGACAATCATTTAGTTTAGCAATAAATTAAGTATACCGAAAATAAATGGATTTTAAAGATTCTAAAAACAAATGATAGCAAATTTAATCAGCTTTCTATTTCTGAAAGAATAAAATATTTAATGTAAATACTTTAAGAGATATTTGTAATTTTGCAAATCATTGAAAAAGAAACGATTTTTTACGGAAGAAAAAGTTTTACTGGAAATTAACTATACTTAAAATTAACGAAATTTTATAGTTTTTAAACAATTTTATAGTAAATTTAATGTACTTTCTGAATTTGAGGAGATCGTTTCATAAAATTGATTAACATATTAGTTATACATGTTTTTGTGAAGCATAAAGAAATGCAATTCCATGCTACCCAAACAAAAGTTTATCATAGTTTAGTTGTAAATTAAGTATGCTCAAAATAATTATCTGCTAATAATTCTAAAAAATTATAATAGCAAATTTAATGCACTTTCCATTCTTTAAAAGATACTTCATATATTTTGAGTACTTCAGGAGTTATTCGCGTTTTCGTGAAACATTCGAAAACTTAGAGATTTTTAAGTAAATAAAAGTTTATCACGTAATTAAGTACACTTAAAATTAATACCATTTTATTATTCTAAAACCATTTTGAAGTAAATTTAATGTACTTTCTGAATTTGAAGAAATCATTAATATATCTCCAATATTTTAGAAGTTATTTTGGTTTTTGCCAAATAAAACTCTTCAAAAATTAAAAATATCAATGAATAATTCCACCAAAACTTACTACAAACAAAAAGGTACTTACACTTTATAAAAATATCAATTCTACCCAATACGACAAACATAAATGTTCCAAAGAGAGACTAATTCTAGAGCGCACTGATTGTCACTTGGCACTGCTGTCAAGGAATGATATCCACAAGAGAAGCACTTTGGAGCACAGTGTCTTATCAAAAAGTGCGATGCTTGTCTGCCGATACGCTTTTATAAACACCGCCGTCTCATCGCAATTTTCGTCTAGCCTCCAACCATAACCTATGGCCGTGGCGTCCATTTTTTCGGACGACTTGCCAATTGAACGTGTCGTAATTATCGATATCAGCGTTGCGTTAACGTCGATTTTGGGCGGTTTTAAGGCCATTTGCGGCCGAATCAAATGTAAATAACAACAATTGATAACGGATGGCTCTGCGACTTACTTACTTGACATTGAAATTAATAAAAGAAATAATCCCAAGATATAATTATGCATTCGTGATAACGCTGGATTCTTATCAGGATTTACATTCTATGCCATTGTTTATCACACTGATTGATATTCGTAATTTATTGTTAGTATTGATAATTGTTAGACATGCAATTAGTAATGTTTTTTTAACATTATTCCTGATTTCATAAAATACTTTTGCCTCCTCTCTAATTTATACACAGATTTTCCAGCGCTCAAATCGTCGTTATTTTCGAGAATTTTATGACCTTTCATATTCTGAAAAAATAATTTAATTATCTCTAATAGTTTAGGAATTATTCATCTTTTTGTTAAGCATTAAAAAAGTGGTCTCTTTGTTGAATAAAAATTGTTAAAGTTTGACAGTAAATTAAGTATACTTAAAATTAGTATAATTTAAAAGTTATAGCAACATTTGATAGCAAATTTAATGTCCTTGGGTTATCTAAAAAGATAGTTTATGTATCTTAAATAATTTAGAAGTTATTCAGTTTTTTTGCAAAACATTAAAAAATGTAAAAAGTGTTCAATATTTAATAGAAAATTAAGTATATTTAAAATAACTATGCATTAATGATTATTTAAGTAGATGCTTGTAAATTTAACTGACTTTCGAAATTTGAAAAAATATTTAATTTCTATTAAATATTTTTAAAATTATAGACGTTTTTCTATGGTTTTAAAAAATCTTATTATCCTACGTTCAATCCACGTTCACGGTTTAACTTTAAATTAAGTAGACTTAAGTTCATTGGATTTTAATAATTCTTAACCTATCTTATACTAAATTTAACAGACTTTCATAATTTGAACAGATAATTCTCCTATATCACATACTTTAGAAGTTATTCATGTTTATATAGAACAGTACGAAATATAGTTTGCTTGAGCTAAATTAAAAAAAAAGTTTCTTTTGATTTAACTAGGAATTAAGTAACTTTGCCTATCTATATTTTACAGATATTAAAAGTATATTACAGTAAATTTAATGAACTTTCAAAATTTTGAAAGACAATTAACTTATTCAAAATAGTTTAGGAGCTAGACAGGCTTTAGTAAACTATTTAAAAAAGTATTAATTTTTCAAAGAAATGTACAGTTTGTCAAAGTTAAACTACAAGTAAAGTACATATAAATGAATGAAATTTAAAAGTTTTCAGACCATTTTATGGCAAATTTATGAAACTTTCAGAATTAGGAAAGTCCATTCGTTTATGTCAAATATTTTAGAAGTTATTTAGGTATATATAGAACGTTGACAAAGATAGTTTTCTTTCTGTCAATAAAAAGTTTCTCATTTGTTTAACTGTAAATTAAGTATACTTAAAATAATTATATTTAAAAAATTCTTGAAGAGTACGAGAGTAAATTTAATAAACTTTCTAAATCTGAAAAGCTAGTTAATTTAATTGGAATAGTTTAGGAGTTATTCACGTTTTTATAAAACCTTAAAAAGGAATGCAATACAAAGGAATAATCTTATCAATTTTTTCATTTTTATATATGCAATATCTTTAGACATGTATATAAACTATTATATAAACTATAAACTATTTTATTAATAATAACAATACAAAAAATAATAATGCATTAAACCCCTTTGTTTAAACAGGAAATTAGGTCAATATTTACTCAGAGCCTAAAATTGATAAACTTACAACATTGAAAAATGAGATAAAAACTGAGTGATCTAAGTTTATGTGTGTATAAATAATGCTAGTATCAAAGCATCAATTAAAAAGTGATTTTGTTATCAATTAGTTTCAATGTCAATTTGGTTTTAATTTGTGATATCAATTTGTCGTACAAATATGACATATCAGTATCAATAATTAACAATATTGACAGAAAAACAACTTACTTGGTATGTATCTGAGTGTTTCCTGTCCAAAATTTAGTTCCAAACTTTATTTATCGTCAGAACTTAAATATTAACCGTAGAAATAGAGTCTGAAAAACATCCTCTTGTATAAAAGCCCTTGTATAAAAGCACTAACTTTTTAGTTCATTTTTAATGAGGAATATTTTACTTGAAAATCACTGAAACTCAAAAAATTGATTATACACGTTTTAAATGACACAAATTGCAATATTTTACAATTGATTTTAAGTTGTTTTTTTTTTCTGTAATTAACACAATTATAGTAATAATTATTTATATTAATCTTCAATGTTTTATAAACGTTTTCACTCTTCACTCTTTTTTTTTCAAAAACTTTCAATTAACTTTTCAAAGAATAGTTATTTATTCCATTTGCCTCTTTTGAAAGTTTTGTTTTTTAGTATGAATTTGTTTAAATATTTAATAAAGTTATAAACTTTTGGGATGCTCTTCTAGTGGCTGTGAATAGTGCGCTGGCCACACATGGTCTGCGTTGGTGCAGCGCAAGTTGGCGAACTTTTCGGCTGTACGGATTTTCGGGGCGGGCCGCCGAAAAGAAGCAGAAGAAAAGAAAAAAAACGCGCAAGAACTCGCGCTCTCTTTCGATGTCCGCCGACCGCGAACTGCCTCCGCGAACCTGCGAAGCCTGCAACACCGTGACGCTTACAGTAATCAGACGCACACGTACGCACATGCAAACATGCAAAGCGCACTCAACCGATCTGGGAATCAATTGCAAAGACAAGTTTAGCAGGAATATGTACTTATGTATGCAAATCATCTACGTTTTCCTACTTCCTACATCAGTTATCGTGGTTTTTGAGTCAGGAAAAAGTAATGCAGCATACACTGCAGCAAAACTTCTATACATGAATTTGTCTTTGGCAGTAAACCGGTGAATGTGAGTAGAATTTAGGATTTAGGCGGCGTATAACACAGAATTTAATAATCCGATTTTAAATGTTCTGTCGCGTGACCGTGTTGCACGCGACATCAGCTCCTAGCGGACGAGATGTTGATTGCCCCCCTGGAGCCTTTTATTTTTCTGCAGGAACGCGAAACTACCCGTTTCCAGAACTATGTGGAGAAAGATGGAGAGAAGTAGACCCGACCAAGTTCAATAACGTACTAATTTTAATTCTTAAAACAATCTTCGTTAGCGACAATAAAATTCCAGCCGCCTTACTCTATCTTAATTTAAACAGCCTGCGCGTGATGCATAAATCTCAAACAATCCCTTTATTGTTCTCACCACGGGCCAGATGTGCACATAACAAAAGTGATTACACAGCAAAACACAAATGATTGACCATCACAATTATTCATCCCGGTTCACGCGACATGTTCTTCGTTTTTAATGTACGTACTGTTTCAACTTAAGAGATAGGCTAAGAAATAATGTATATATTTTAAAGGCTATCAACCGTGTAGCTTTTCCGTGATTTCGTTTTCATTTTTTGTTTGATTTTAATTTAACTTAATGTACTTTGCTTATCTAAAAAGAGAGTATATGTATCTTAAATAATTTAGAAATTATTCAGTTTTTTGCAAAACATTAAAAATTGTAGCTTTATTTTAATGAAACAAAAGTGTTCAATATTTAGGAGTAAATTAAGTATATTTAAAATAACTAGACGTTAATGTTTGTTCAAGTAGATGATAGCAAATTTAACAAACTTTCATAATTTGCACTGATAATTCTTCTATATCAAATACTGTAGAAGTTATTCATTTTTATATAGGAACAGTACGAAATATAGTTTGATTGAGCCAAATTTTAAAAAAAGTTTGATTTAACTAAGAATTAAGTATACTTTGACTAATTATATTTTACAGATATTAAAAGTATAATATAGTAAATTAAATGAACTTTCAAAATTTCGAAACACAATTAACTTATTCAAAATAGTTCAGGAGCTAGACAAGTTTTAGTAAACTATTTAAGAAAGTATTAGTTTTTCAAAGAAATGTACAGTTTGTCAAAGTTAAACTATAAATAAAGTACATATAAATTAATGAAATTTAAAAGTTTTCAGACCATTTTATGGCAAATTTAAGGAACTTTTAGAATTAGGAAAGTCCATTCGTTTATGTCAAATATTTTAGAAGTTATTTAGGTATATATAGAACGTTGAGAAAAATAGTTTTACGTCTTCCTACATTAATCAGTTATCGTTGTTTTTGAGTTAGGAAAAAGCAATGTAGCATACACTGTAGTAAAACTTACTTCTATACGTGAATTTGTCTTTAGCAGTAAACTGGTGATAACTAGGGATAACTATGGATGTCAAAAAAAGTATCGGTATCGATAAGTATCGATACCACGTGTCGATACTTATCAACTTTTATTGATACTTTAATTGTCGATACTTATTGATAGTATCGAATTAGTCATTTTCGATACTTTCTGACATGCCCTTACATTGAGGCCATCTGCTGATCAGAACAGATTGAGTCATCCCCGCTGCTGTTCAATCATTTAATATTATTTTAAATTCAATCATTTTACATTATTCCATTACTACATTCACATAAATCCATATTAATATTACGGAATGGAATTTTTACACTAGTTTTCACTGATATTTATCAAAAAAAAAACAGAGAAATTGGATCACAAAACGGATATTTGTAAATTAACAAACGTATGCGTTTAAAATACGTTTACGCCTATTTAGCGGCTTCACGTAACATCAGAAACGTTGGGATGATAATATACTGGAATATAACAAACGAGTAAAAGATAATTTGAAAATACATTAAGAGATGGCGCCAATGTGTATTTTCGATACCAATAAGTATCGATACTTGTCTTCGATACTTGGGTATCGAAAGTATCGAAGTTTCAAAAGTATCAATAATAAAAAGTATCGATACTTTGTGAAAAGTTGACATTCTTACTTATAACACGGAAACTAATAATCCGAAGTTTAATTTTCTCCGTTTTTAAGGTACGTATTATTTCAACTTGAGAGATAGGCTAAGAAATAATGTATATATCTTAGAGGCTATCAACCGTGAGGCTTTTCCGTGATATTTTTTTCATTTTTGTATAATTTTAATATTTGAGAGCAAGTACTTTGTAATAGTTTTTCCTAGCTCATTCACACATCTACTAGAATTGACATATCAAACAGATAGAAGAATGTGAAGCCCCCGACCGGGTTCGAACCGGCGACCTTTGAGATACCGGTCCAACTTCTGCACGGAGACCTCGGGAACCCGACCTGCTACCTCGAATGAACTATTACAAATTAAAAAACTATTACAAAGTACTTGCTCTCAAATATGTAATTCAACTTCACACTAAATTGCCAAATTGCTTTTTTTTTGTAGAATGTTTACTGTTGATTATATTGTTGCAAGTTTGTATGATGTGAATAATAATTAAATAATAATTGATCGTAAAAGGAGCTCCTACATCAGAGAGAAATGTGGTGTCCCGGACGTAGTACGGTGGATTCGGGGGCCTAGACGGGAGTGGAACGATTATGTTTCAAGAATGACATCTGACCGTCTAACTAAAATAGCCAGAAGACGGAAATACAAATACAAAACGAAACCTAGACTTCCAAAAAGATGGAAAGACAGCTGGCAGTCAACCTTGTACCACCTTTAGGTTAGGTTAGGTTAAAAATAAAATCTCTTCTGTTTTCGGTTGTATAGCGTTTAACGCCTTCCGAACACGCTAGCTTTCCTCCCGCCTGATCGGGTCTCGCCGTACTTGAGTTAGCATATCAGGTTGTTCTTTTACGGGAATACGTTGCAGGCCCATTGCCCAACCCTACTCCTTATTCAGGACTTGGGAAAGGGCGGAGTGCAAGATCTTAATTACACCGACACCAGGAATCGAACCCGGGACGTTTGCGTTACAACGCCTGTGCGTAACCTATACGCCCCGCGCTCTACTAAAAAGAAAAAAAAAAGGTTAGGTTAGGTTATTGCCATTATTCTCAATTATAGAAATATGTATTATAAGAAATATGTGCAATGACAAAATTCAATTACGAATGCCCTTGAGCAGCCACTTTCTTACTCAAACAAGTAATTACCAAAAAAACCACATCTTTCTTCTCGTTCACTCGCCAAATATCTAAATAATTGCCATCGCGTATCGTACGATCACGAAATACGATCAGAACCTAGTATTAATCATCAAACAAAATATGAATTACGAATCGTAAAATACAAATTAAAAAAAAAAACAAATTAATGTGTAACTCTCGAAAGTGAGAGTGGCGAAATATAACACGAAATATGGCCACGAAACTACTCCAAAAATTGGAATCGTATGACTCTTTGGCAAACCACGCTAATGTGATTACTTCGTAATTATTATTTTGTTAGCCACAATTGGAGTCAGAGAGAGAAAGAGAGTGAAAATTAATCAATTTGATTGAAAGATTTCTCCATTTTTAATTGAATAAAACAAATCTCAACTAAATTGCAAGAAAACATGATGTTCCGATAGGAGAGTAGTAGGGTTACTCTATGATTACAATGTTTCTTAAATATATGTAGGCCACCCGACGAAATCCGACACGCCGATGGCCTACTCCACCGAACTTTAACTCATTCCACTCTTACACATTTCAAGTTTTTAACGCTTGTTATGTATTCATATTTTTCGAACGCAATGAAATCGAAAGTGATTGCGTTACGAAAGCAGGAAAACACAAAGAAATGCCAACTTGATGATTGTGAGCACCCAGATACGCACACAGCCACAGAAATACCTTACTCTCTTAAAATTTCACCTATAAAATTGAAATAGTAACTTTACGGACTTCTAATTGTGCGTTTACAACCAGATAACGCTAAGTAAAGGAGCCAGTTATGCATTATCCAAAGCAGAATTTAATTGGCTATCGTAAACTGTCACCAGAATTGACTTCAGTTAATTACAAGGAAAATTATTTAAGATTTTATTGGAAATTACATAGGAACACTTTTATCCGTAGAAATATTTTATTTCTACAATTTTCCTAATAACTACAGATCTATTAGAGATAATCTTAGTATCTAAAGTTGGTGGTAAAGCTATTTAACTCAACTTTAAGATGGTTTATACACACTTCTGTTTTATTGATTTTTAATTGAAGATATTTAATTACAAAGTGGTGTCCCTGATCATTAAGACTTGCATAATTAAAGCCAAAATTTATGCGCGACTTTAACATTGATAAGAGGTTAATATGGTGATAATTGATACATGGTTGGAAAGCCACTTTAATTGGCTACAATTTGACATTAAATTTATTGCTGGCAATCAATTAGGCTATTTGCAAATTGGCATTACGTAATTAAAGATATAAAAATTCCAATTTTTTGAAACATTTATTTTGAAGGTTATTTAAGTATATCAATAAAATCTCTACGTAGAACTGAAATATTAAATCTGATAGTAAATTTTATAGGCTATCGATTGACATATAACATAATTTAATCAATTTATTAACTATTGAATAAATCACAGTTTTATAGAAAGATGCAAATTATTAAAAATCCTTGATGTCAACTTTTTCACTTTTTTTGCGATTTTAGAACTTTTATTACCTTAAATGTATTTCCATTGGTAGAAGTTAAGTCATTTTATTTCCTTATTTGTTGTTTAATTAAAGAGTGCATTTAACAGCTGATTAATTACACAAACCGTGAAGTTATAAATAAATCGTTCAAGTATACTCAAGGAGAAAATGTCTACGCCTCGCGAAGTCAAGATTAATCTCGATATCAAGTGATTCTTAAACGTATAATCAACATAGGCTGATTTAAGCTGTCATTTAATAGAGATAGTTCCATATTACTTCATTTAGAATGCATGTTTTAGCTTTAAAATTGGCAAAACCTAACGATAAGGAAGAGGAAAAACCGAAAACATTAAAGCCAACTTTTACTCACCAATTAATCATGCCTAATATGAATTATAATTAACAAGTAATACATTTTCTAAAAGTGTAGTTAATCAGATTTTAATGGATGCTAAACACAACTCTGTAAATTTATTAGTTCATTGTTCATTAACAACTTTGTTCTGTCGTGTCAAAACGCTTTTTTTTTCAATCCGAACAAAAAGTACGATATAAACTAATACACTTAAAATATCTTGCTAATAATAATATACCTCTCGATAGCCCATTTAATAAGCTTTTTAGTTATGTATCAGTCAATGCCCCGCAGTTAATAGTTCGTCTTTAATTAACGTTTTATTAAACATTATTTTTTGTACCAAGTTTGAGAAAGTTTTAATTTTTTTACAAAACATGTCATAACTTTTGATCAAATTATCCGTTCCTAATGCTGTAAGTTGCATTTTACAGGTAATAAAATTTTCTATAAGCCTGGATATGAACACGGTAATTAATCTAAGTTTATGTGTCTTGAAATCGCGCATAAACTGCGCAAAAACCCGACAGGTATTTTAAAGTGATGTTTGATACCTTTCCGCGTTTAATTTGCAAGCAATTTGCAGGACTATTTAGCGAACAGGTGTATTTCCTAAAAGAGAATTTAACAGCGTACAATAGAGTCAAGCATTATTTTTTTAAAGTTCACTAATTCAGGTGTTACGAAGCAATTTGTTGAGCGCTGCATGAGCGAGTGGCCTGCATTTGTGCAGTCTTTCGCCTGTAACTTTCGAACCGAGAGGAATATCACTATGAACTGAGAAAAATTAAAATCTTGATTTAATTTCCTTCCGATTGATATAGCTACTTTTACGGCTCGTTATTAAGAAATATATTTTATAGCCAGTTAAAATTTGGTTTAATTTTTTGAGTCTTCCAAATGTTTATGTCTACATTAGTACGATTTGGCATGTAATTGGGAAAGTAATGAAGTTATGCACGATTAATTATAATATTCTATGTCGAGTTTGAAGGTGGTTACGACTAATTGAATTAGTATTTCAGAACAAAACTTGCATTAGTCAATTAGTTTAAGTATGTCTATAACAGTAGGCAAGATTTACTAGGTTTTCCTAGGCGATTAGCATAGGAATTACATCGATATAGACGCAAATCAATACATTTCCTAAAACTATATTAAACATACAACAAAACTATCTTTAGATAATTCTCTTAAGTTCATTACTTTAAGAGTAATTAAGCTTTTGGTTGTGATTTATTTTCCAACTCAAAATTAAAAAAAAAATGTTTTCATTTAGATTTTCGTCTATTAAGTAAAAACCAATACAGATAACAACATTGTGTAAAATGTAGTTTATTCTCAATTAAATTACCTTTCTAATAATATATAAACATTATGATAATTATAAGCGTTAATGCGGTTAATTGGCTTACAAATATCTTTGATTAGGTTCCTGGAATGTGGAATAGTTTAAGTAAAGTGCATTCTGTTAGTTATTTAGCTATAACTTTAATTCAAATTATACTACAATAATTATATTTATAACATTGTATAGCCAATTAAATTTGACTATAGTTTGACGTAAGAATGTTGTTATGTAAATGTTTAGAAGTGTCCTCAAATAGAGTTAATATGTGAGAATTTTATTTTCTATGAAAATTTTAGAACTTTGCATTGTGGTGTAATTTAAATAATGATAATAATTATGAAAATTATACATTTTCTAAAAGTGTTTTTCATTCGCTCTATTGATGATGTAGAATAATTCATGACATGGTAGTTATTATAATAATTAAATATATTTTCCGAACGTCTATTTTTAGTTGCCATCATTTTTATGATGAATCTCAAGTGGGAAAAATATAATCAAAATTATTTAAACGGAGTTGAAATTTACATACAAGTTTTAAATAAAAAAAAAACATAAAATTTTTAATTGGTGTATAATTGAATAGAATAAAGTTAATTTAAGGTTATTTAATTCCTTTCCAAACAAGAGTAATAGGCTACTAGTCATTTTTTTTTTTGATATAGTCGAAGTTTTTTGCTATAACAATTTAACAAAATATTATACACTTATGTTTTTAGGATATTATTATTCACAATGAAATTGTCATTCTAAATATATATAAATGACTTATGTATGAGCAATGTAAGGTTAGTAATCATCGGGTTAAGCATTGACAATAATACCTGTTAAAAGTGAGGCAGTTGTCTTGAGCAAAATATTGTGAACTACATTATTATATCATAACTTTTCAACTAATATCAATATTTATATAAACTAAAAAAGAGACTATTATCAATTACATTCTCTTTCGTTTGATATATGACCTAATATTCTACTACAATTGTAAGGTTAGTTAAATCCTGTTTAAACTTTGACTCCAATTCTTGTTTAAAAAAATGATAGTTGAATTAAATTTTAAAAAGTGGACTCAATTATTATGTTATAACTTTTGAATCAATATCAATATTGACATTATTTAAAACAAGAAATATAGTTAATTAAACTATCTTCCTTGTGATGTATGTTCAATAATTGTACGGCAATTTTAAGGTTAGTTTAAATGGTCATAAACTCGGAGAACATTTTTTGTAAAAATATGCTACAGTTTGTAACTATAAAGTTTCAAGTTATTTGGTTATAACTTTTCAACAAAAAATACTATAGACATAAACTAAAAAGGAAAATACTCTCAATTAAATTCTCTTTCCAATGATATGAAAATAATTTGTCTAAGATAATTTTAAGGTTAATTAAAAGGGACTCAAACTTTGATAATAATTTTTGTCGAACCTTTCTGCATATTTAAAACTATTTTGCACATACATTTCATACATTACTTATTTAAGAAATTAAGCATAGTACTATTAAAAGGACAGTTAAATTATCTATCCATTCATTCATGCATAAATCCGAATCAGTATTCCGTAATTAATTAATTTATACTGGTACAAAAAATCTGATGTAATTTCCAATTTTCTTCAAAATTCTTTCTTCCACGCTCAAAAACTCAAAAAAAAAATCATAGCATAACGATTGTTATTATTTAACAATGTTCATTAAATATAATCAACACGATTATAGCTTAATAATGTTTAACTAATGCACGGTTATGCGTTGATGGTTGATTATGTGACTTTGACGTGGAATGTGCTCACAAATTCAGGTATATATCGCCCGCTGCCGTCGCATGTAATTAATTAGTTTAATTATCAAGCGAAGTGGGTCAGTTTTCGTTTGGAACAGCCGGCGGCGATTGAATAACCGTTTTTCGACGGGTTTGCGTTGCTTGTTGCCGTGTTCTTCCTACTTTGAAAAATTTATGTGGCGTTCGTGATGAAATCGAGAGTGAAGTGAAGAATAACGCCACGAATTCGACAACAATCGGCCAAAAAAGCACCAGTCATCGAATGTTAATGTTACATAATTGGATTGCAACAATATCGTATTCAAATTATGGATATAATAAGAATTTATTGGTTTCTTAAATGTTTTGAGTAGTTTTAAGCTTTAGTAGCCTCCAAAATTGTTTGTCAACGTTTAAGTACGTTTAAAGTCATGTTAAAATTATCGTAGAATAATTGGAGATATATCATTCGAAAGACAATTTAATTGGGAATATTATCTTTTTTACTTCATGTTGATAGGAATTCTTGTTATAAAATTATAGGAAATAAAGTGCGCCACAAATTTTCGTCTCAAGTCGACTGATATTTTCTTTACAAAAATCGTTGTTACCGTTTGTTTTAACTCAACTTAAAATTATCGCAAAATGTTGATAGATATATCAATCGAAAGATAATTTAATTGTGAATATTTTCTTTTTTTAATCCATGTCGATAGGAATTCCAGTTGTTAAGTTATAGGAAAATAAAATGTGCCACAATTTTACGTCTCAAGTCCACTGATATTTTCTTTACCAGAATTGTTCTTAGAGTTTGTCCTGTTTAACTCAACTTAAAATTATTGTCGATTAATTGGAGATAAATCATTTGAAAGACAATTTAATTGGGAATATTATCCTTTTTACTTCATGTCGATAGGAATTCTTGTTATAAAGTTATAGGCAAATCAAATGTGCCGTAATTTTTTGTCTCAAGTCGACTGATATTTTCTTTGCAAAAATCATTGTTGCAGTTTGTCTATTTTAACTCAATTTAAAATTTTTGTAGATTAATTGGAGATATATCATTCGAAAGACAATTTAATTGTTAACATTTCCTTTTTTAATCCATGTCGATAGGAAAACCAGTTGTTAAGTTATAGGAAAATAAAATGTGCCACAATTTTTCGTCTCAAGTTCACTGATATTTTCTTTACAAGAATCGTTGTTAGAGTTTGTCTATTTTATCTCAACTTAAAATTATCATAGAATATCGATAGATATATTATTCGAAAACCAACGTAATTGAGAATATTCTCTTTTTTCATTCATGTCGATAGGAATTCTTGTTATAAAGTTATAGGAAAACAAAATGTGCCACAATTTTCCGTCTCAAGTCGACTGATATTTCCTCTACAAGAATAGTTGTTAGAGTTTCTCTGTTTTAACTCAACTTAAAATTAACCTAGAAAAATTGTACATATATGATGTAAAAGACAATTTCATTGACAATAATTTCCTTCTTACTTTCTGTTAATATTAGTTTTGGTTGAAAAGTTACGATGAAATAACGAAGTCAACATTTTCTTGTTGAACGTCAACTTCACAATTTTAACAGAAAAAGTTATCATAGTTTAAGCAGGTTTTAAGTAATCTTAAAATTATCCTAGAATAATTGTAGGTATATCATTCGAAAGAGAATTTAATTGACAATATTTTCCTATTTGATTTATGCCAATTGTGTTTATTGCTCTATTGTTATAAGAAAAAGTTTGACATTAATTTTGAAAGGGCATCTCAAACATTTTCCAAACTAGCTTACATCATTCGAAAGATATCTCTATCTCTATAGTACGCATTTACATTTATTATTTTCTCAGTATTTTATCACAAATTATAATGAAAAAACCGCATGCTTCAATTAAGCAATATGCGCGCTAAAAATAAGTCATGAACTAAAATATTTTACCTAATTATCTTTAGGTTTATAGGTTTATATACAAATCTATCAGGAAATCCCGAATTTAATTATTACCAGCAAAAATTGCTTAAAATTAAGAAATTTAAACGGTTGTTTCGGTGTTAATGACAATATGAAATATTATTAATGGCTGACATATTTTGTAAATATTTCTTTAGAATTACCAATATTACAAAACGGAAACATGTGAAATTCCAAGTGATTTAAGTATATATTATTAGTATGGGGACATAAGCGTTGTTTCAACGTTATTATTTTGATATTACAATTGTAATTGTAATTGCAATTACATGTTTGTTACATTGTTACACATCAGTGTCGAGGGCAGTGTGTCTAGGCCTTGCGTCAAATGCTGCTTAAAATTCTTTAAAAAATGGCATATTCCATCATTTTTGTGGAAATAATTATTTTAAAATAATTAAAAACGAATTTACAGAGGTATTTGAAAACTAACGAACTTCTTTTGTATGTGAGAAAATTTATTGATTTATTGCGAGAGAGATTCTGCTAGTGACATCTATTTGTGGCATATCGAAATAGTCGTACATTTTCCAGCTTAAATAAGTTCCGAATAGTCATGTTGTTTTTGTAAAAGGAAAATCAAACACTGCTTTTCAATTGTCTATTATAATATTTGAACATTGGTATACATGTATTTTTCGATTTTAAAGTTTCTAGAATATAAGAATGAGAAATTCATATTGGTTAGGCGTGACCTCTATGAAAAAGTGAAATAGTTCAGAAAATTGTATGTGAATAATTTTAATGATATGGATTTTCATTAGGCGCCGTTCCCACCGAAGCACAATGGCCAATTTCGGGTAAAAAACGAGACATTAATAATAACAATATACTTTTCGTTTATAATTATGCAAACCAACTTTCTTTTTGCATTTTTTGTGATATATAATTAAATTATTAAAACTAATCCATTAAAATGGTCCTAAATAGGTTAATTCCAGCGGGAATCTAATAAATTTAGTATCAATCTACTCCTGAGATCACCCCCTTTCTGATCATATCATTTATGACCCGATTTCATTGGGGCGAGATATCATTTTTGTGCAATAGTGACTGTATTTTATATTAATTTATGGAATATATCCATGAAAATGGTCCTAAATGTGTCAATTCCAGCGGGAATCTAATAAATTTAGTATCAATCTACTCCTGAGATCACCGTCTTTCAGATCATATCATTTGTGACCCGATCTTATTGGGGCGAGATATCTTTTTTGTGCAATAAGTGACTGTATTTTATATTAATTTATGGAATATATCCATAAAAATGGTCCTAAATGTGTCAATTTCAGCGGGAATCTAATAAATTTAGTATCAATCTACTCCTGAGATCACCCCCTTTCTGATCATATCATTTTTGACCCGATATCATTGGGGCGAGATTTCATTTTTGTGCAATAAGTGAATTTTATATTAATTTATGGGATATATCCATAAAAATGGTCCTAAATGTGTCAATTTCAGCGGGAATCTAATAAATTTAGTATCAATCTACTCCTGAGATCACCCCCTTTCTGATCATATCATTTTTGACCCGATATCATTGGGGCGAGATATCATTTTTTTGCAATAAGTGACTGTATTTTATATTAATTTATGGAATATATCCATGAAAATGGTCCTAAATGTGTCAATTCCAGCGGGAATCTAATAAATTTAGTATCAATCTACTCCTGAGATCACCGTCTTTCAGATCATATCATTTGTGACCCGATCTTATTGGGGCGAGATATCTTTTTTGTGCAATAAGTGACTGTATTTTATATTAATTTATGGAATATATCCATAAAAATGGTCCTAAATGTGTCAATTTCAGCGGGAATCTAATAAATTTAGTATCAATCTACTCCTGAG
>JAODAC010006465.1:0-30372 GCA_027575185.1 Mimaenictus wilsoni
ACGAGCAGAGAAATCATCAACAATCTCTGAATTGTCCTCGTACGGTCCAGAGATGTCCATCGATAAATGGTAAGTACAGTTTATAAGTATCTCAGGTACAACGCGGTAGCATGTCGAGTGAGCGTAGCAAAAAGCCAAGCGAGTAAATTCCATAAAGGAAACCCCCGTACGTTACATTTGGTGGAGACGCCATAAACCTACCATGACACTATTATTAATAAAAAATATAGAAAATATAGGAAAAAAAAGAAAAGCCCACCTGGGCAGCATAGTTGGTAGTGCTTCGGTCTACCACGTACGTGGACGGGGTTCGAGTCCCCGGGGTGGGCACCCCACTATTAATTTTATTATTATTAACACATTTAATTAATTCACGTTGAAAATTCACATGAAAAATTGACATTATTAAAAATCCACATCGATAAAGTCACAACAATCCCAATGCGCAACCTACAACATACAAGAAGAATCCACCAACATAAAAATTCACTTCACACACAACAAGACACCACATCAACAACACAACAATAACAACAACGTCACAAAAACCAATAACAAAAATCACAATAACATGTAATATACAACAACGATATCCAAGTATCGAAGAAACGTATCGATACTTATTGGTATCGAAAATACACCTTGGTGCCATCTGTTAATGTATTTTAAAATTATTTTTTACTCGTTACAGTAATCTTCCAGTATATTATCGACCCCATTTTTCTGATATTACCACATTTTGAGAATGAAAAATATCGCGGAAATTCCTAAGTAATAAAATTGATGATTGTAAACTTACTGATTGAGTAAATTAAGACTAAACTAAGTTTTTATTAAAAAGTGGCAAAATTTAAATAAAAATATCGATAAATAAAAAGTATCGATACTAAAGAACAATGCAACAAGTATTTTAAAACAGGATCAAGAATCGAAATTTCGTTTAAAGAACGTTTACCATCGTAATTGACCAAAAAGTATCGAAAATGACCGATTTGATATTCGATAAGTATCGAAAATTAAAGTATCGACAAAAGCCGATAAGTATCTACACGTGGTATCGATACTTTTTTTGACATCCCTATCGCCACGTGGAGACGCGAGCGGCGCACCGCCGATCTTAGGCAACCAACTCAGCACCCCCATTTCAAGTTTACGACTCCATTCCTTTCTTCTCCAAATCTTTATAACACTATAATATCTTTCAAAAGAAAATAGTAAAACCTACTTAAATAATCAATCTTCTTTACAAAACGCAGACATAAGAATTATCAAAAAAAAAAACTCATTCTCTTTAATCCAGGAACAAAACAGAAATCTAAGACATTTTCTAAGGAAATTTATCAGCGATAAAAAACCGAAACCGAGCTGTGTGGACATCGCAGAACTCGTAAGCCGATTAGGCCATTTCCTCTCATCTTGCTTTCCATCGCGTGCTTTTTTTTCTTCGCTTTGTTCTTTCGCTCTTTTTGTAATACAGCAATCGCTAAAACGCGTATAACGTTACCGCTTCCACTTTCCTCAGCCAGTTATAAGCATTATAACATTTTTTATTATTAAATTTCTTCCATCAGCTCGCCCACGACGCGACGTGCCACCCGCAGGACTCCACACCCCCAACCGCGAGCAGCTGAAAAACGGAAGACGAAACCGGAAAATGGTTTATATTTTGATGCACAAAGCACGCTGAGCTTAAGTGAATAAAGCGATTACCTGAGGCGCGCGACGACAAAAGCGATACGTTTTATATGCTTGCTATAAATAGATTTAATTCGAAATATTTGTGTGTGGGAGTTCCTTATTCAATTAGAGTGTTATTTAATCATAAAGAAATGAAATTGTATATAAAATGAGATAAGGTGTAGCGAGACAAGGTCGTAGCTTATGTTTTAAACTGCATTTAATCCTAAAATAATAACTTAATAGCTATACTAAAATAACTACTAAATAACCATAGGTTATCTTCTTAAATTTTAATGCTCAGATAAGAATAACTCATAGCTTAAAATATTTGATGATAGTTTAGTATATATTTTATTAGCATTAGGGTATTTTTCCGCCAAAATTTGAAATTTAAGTAAAATTTTATCCATATTTTTTGAGTTTCTCAACTGCGTACACTCTAGCGACCTTAATTTTGATGGAAAAGGAAAAAGTAAAAATCTTATCCAAAGTCTATTAAATTAGCTTGAATATGACGTTGTGTATTTTTCGAAATAAATTTATATTGGATATTTATATATAGTTTACAATTTAAAGTTCACTTTTCGCATACAAATTCATCTAAAAAGGCGAAAAAAATCTTAATATAAATATATTCTAAAAACAACTGACGTCATATTCTAGAGAATTTAATTATCTATGCAATGAAGTATTATTCAACGAAATCAGTTTAGTAAAATTTTATCAATCGTGTACGCAAAACTGAAAAATGTTTTTGCAAGAAGTTGGATAACCACTATATATTTTTATGAGCATTTGAGTTATAACTTCATAAATTCTGAAGCTAACGACTTGAAATTTGGAAGGATTATATAGTTGAATAGGAGTTTATATAATAGACTCTCAAAGATTCCTTATGATCTTCAAAAAATCCATAAAGTTAAAACCTAAAGTTAAAAGAAGGAGAATGGACTCAACCTTTCTTTAATTGAAGCCCTTCCAGTCTCAAAATGTTTATAATTAAAGATAAAACAACTGTTTTATTATTAAATAGCAGAGGCTCAACCGCCCCCGATGTCATCTCAGCGTTCACCGCAGACCGTCATAACATTCTTTGCCAGCAGCTTGCTGCGATCATGCCAACATGCCAGCTAGAAAAATACGCCAAAACTGCTGAAAGTTAAACACGCTGCCGTATAATTTAAATGCAAATTTAAAATTGTAGATATCCGCCACCATCGCTTCGTCACAGCTCGGCGCGACCACCCAAAAATAAATTTTACATAATTCTCGCTGGATGTTTGTACGTAAATTGTAATACTGTGGGCCAACATGTGTTGCCTTGTTTTTATTTTCGGTGTGATAAATCTTAATTTAAAGTTAAAATTTGATACATTCGACAGGGAAAAAAGAAAGAAAAAAAGTTTTATAATATTACATTTATAGTACATTGGCAATTTTTAATGCTTTTATTTTTAAGAGGGATTATTTAAAAAATAAAATGTAACATTATGGAAATGCGTACTGAAGGTTCTTTTACCTTCCGATATAGCTCGAATTTACTCCATGTTTTAAACTTTTATTAACAGTGAGTTTTCATGATGTATTACCTTATTTTATATTGCGTGTCTGAAAGATAATCTCATAGATGTGGAAGCTGTTGTTTGTATGATTGTAATAAAGTTGTCGCGAACCAACGTCGACGGCCCTGGTTGATGGCGCGGTGAACGCACTGGGTTCCGATCAGAGGTGAATTTGCGACGGAAGAGAAAGGTGACGTGTTCTGAGTGGCGACCCTTGGTGATAGCGCGGTGAACGCACTGGGCCCACATAAGTCCTTAAACGTCCAGAAAATAAAGAAACCAGGCCGACAACTACCAGCTGTCTGTGTTGCGCGTTTGGGAAGGTAAAGATGAGAAGAGGCTCATTCGGCGTACGGATAGCAACTGATTTTATTAAGTAAAAATCGTGCAGACACACCCTGTCTTACGGTGACTCTCTCTCTCTCTCTCTCTACCGGTGTGTCCGCTCTCTGGATGTATCTAGGCGAGCATATATATTTGCCAAGCATATGGTACACTCGCACAAGGACCACTCGGAAAGAGTGATAAAAACCAAACGTATTCAAGGCGTCAGCCCGTCGCGTCAACCACTTCAATCTCTGGGCATCTTGGATTTATCGTATTCGTCTATTTAATTCTTAATGGCCCAGAGATTATTGAAGTGTGACGAATTCTTCCACTTTACCGAAATAATGTTTAAACTTAAGGCTAGACTAAACAGCTTGGCGACATTGATTGCCGTTGGCAACAAAGGTGTTATACATTTTCTGAAGGAATAAATGAGTATACAAATTTAATACGTGGTTTCATACAGTTTTCTATGTTGATCACTGAATATTAACAAAAGGATGATTTTTCAATAAAACTTAAGAGCCTAGAATGAATTTCTCAACTAGACTCAACTCAACTCAACTTGACTTGACTCTGTTTAGCATACATTAGCATGCATTTGCAAATATGCTTTTTTATGCACTGCCTAATTTTGAATTCATTAAAAGTATGCCTATTTAGCGCAATAGATCATAGTTGGTCGCAGTGCTAGTGGCGTTGACCGCCCAGGACTAATTAAAAAAAGTGTGCCTATACAAAAACAATGAGAATCACTGACGTTATTCAAAGGCTAGTGAATGCCAAAACTCTCTAAAAATATTGGTCTACTTGTAATTTTCAATATTTAAGAACTAAAAGTTTATTAAACTGTTCCGAGTTGACATTCAACTTTTTATAAGCCCTGAGGATTATTACCAGCATGAGCATTGTTTGTAGAGACGAAAAGTTCGATTTAAAAAAGTGCTAATTTTCTCGCGCAGGTATTTTCGCGATAATCCTAACGATTACACAGCCAACGGTCCTGCGACGGTATCCAAATCGCTATTTTATGAGACTTGCGAACAAATATGGAGCAATTGTACCAACATTACGCACATGCAGCAATCCAAAAAGCGTAAAAACCGGCTTTGTTTGTTTACATCCATCCTTAGCAGTGGTGGTGGTAGCTGCATTATCTGTAGAGTTTTATTGCCAGTTAAATGGGCTGCGTATTTGATGTGTAACAATGTAAGCACATAGGAAATTGCATCCGATTCGGGAAATTCCATTACGCTGAAACATGTAATTGAAAATTTTTCGATGCCTATACAAGAGAGATGTAGTCTTCGATAAACAGAGATAAAATAAACGGTTGTTACTTTTGCAACACTTAGTATATCACGTATGTAATAAACACTCAATTTCCATTCAACATTAATATAGCATGGTTTAAGCTTAAAACGGGGATTCGTTGGATTTCCACCGGCCATTGTATTGTCAGGACTGCCGTCAGCGAATTTTCTGTATGAAGTTCCCTCCATCCGGAAAATAGAATGCAGTCGAGTTTTCCGAGAGGGACGGTACTAACGTAGCTATTACACACTCCTCGTACAATGCTCATTCGAAGCACATAATGCGTACGTTGCATAATTGTCAATTATTAAGGGCCGAACCTTATTTTCCAGGTCAAAAAAATACACAATTTCACCATATTTCTCATATACTAAAATATTTCTCATAACTAAAAACGATTTGAATCCGTGATGACAATGCATTCTGTTTACGAATCATTTTTTTCACATTAAGTTAAAAATTAGGTTCATTAAGTTTTCAACTTACATTAAAAATGGATTTCATATTTATATCTTCTCGTTTTTTTTGCGTTGCTTGACTGCGTCAACTCTAGCGTCTTTAATTTTGACCGAAAACTGATGACTAAAACGTTTTTGCAAAGTTCATAAAAGTAGCTTGAATATCACGATGAGAAATTTGAAGAAAATTTGAAAATTCCATATTTTTATGCAGTTTTAATTTAAAAGTTTTCAATTTTCACATAAAAATCGAAACTTAAACGTCGACAAATACATGTAATGTGCTTTTCGCATTATAATTGATATCATATTGTAGATAATTTAATTATCTATCAAATGAGTCATCATTTAGTCAAGTCAATAGTATAACATTTTCTCAATCGTGTACGCAAAATGCTGTGGGGAAACATGTTTAAATACTGCAGCATTTGATCTGAAATTTGATCTTAAAATTTCAGATCAAGAGCTAGAATAGTTTATCTATATTTTTGATCTGGTAAATGTGGTTTCGCCGTTAAATAATTCGGATGAATTATTAAAGCGACCGTTTTAACATGTGTTTAATGATTAACAATGTAATAGAAATTAAATGTTCAATCAATTCGTATCCGCATTTTTAATAAGTTGGATCCTTATTGAAAAGAGTTGATTGTTGATCCAGAGGACTTTTTAGATCAACTCTTTTTGTGAAGGATTATGAAAGAGCGTTAACACAATGAATAACAAGCGTAACAGAAATGTTGCCAAAATGAACAAAGTAAACATTATGGTGATGGACCATAAGATGTCCATTAATCGCCAAATAAATTATCTAGGCGCAATTATTGATGCTAACCCAAGATGTACAAAACACATAACAAAAGCATGCCAACAAACAAGGGTGCCATGCGCAAGAGTGACCAGACTACTTCCGAAGCTGGGTTGGCGTGGAGATGCAGCACATCGAGTAATTTGTTCCGTGGCACAGTACAAATTACTTTACGCAGCACCCGCCTGGGCGCATGGACTCAACGCGAAGTCGAACAGGACTAAGCTGCGAAATGCCGTCAGAGGGTGCATACTAGGTACCAGCAGAGCACGATCTCCACGGAACCAGCACAGGGACTACCAGACATACCGCCGGCGGATCTCTTAGTGGAACAGCGAAATCAGCGATACCACGAAAAGAAGCAGGACAATAGCAGATATAGTGTCCAGCTGGGAGGAGCGATGGAAGACAGGTACAAAATCGAAGTGGGTAAAGCGGTGAAATCCAGACATCCGTACGTGGTTAGATAGACCCCATGGGACCTGTAACTTCTACCTGACTCAAATGATGATGGGACTCGGGGTATTCGGCGCGTATTTCAAACGCATCGGAAAGCGCCCAGACGACACATGTCGATATTGCTCCTTGGCCATTCCAGACAGTGCCGAGCATACTTTGATATCTTGCCCTGAATGGAACACCCTACGCCTGGACATGCCGAGAGTCACACAATGCGGAATACCTACGCTCGAACAATTGAGCGGCAGGATGATTGCCTGCAAAAAAGGATAGTTTGCACAAATCTCCTTCTGTGAGAAAGTTCTCAAGCAGAAGGAATGAACACCAGACAAACGGGTTTAGGGAATACACCTCGAGGAAATGCTTCCGTAGCGATACACCTCGGCACCAACCCTTATTCTTAGGATAGAGCGAAGATCGCTATAATAGTAGCAGCTCCCTTTCTAACGGGCCACTTCTTCCAGTTAGACTACGCCGGCATCGCCCATAAATAAAGTAAACAATAAAAAATATAATATTCTCACAGAAATATAGCAAATGATATATAATCCTAGTGATTACTTTACACTGTAAATAGTTTTAATCTACCACGATTATCTGAAAGCGACAAATGCCTTTGGGTCACGAACCTATAGTGCCTTTAAAGAAAGAAATGAGGTTTTCATATTAAACATGGAAAGAAATGATTGGCAAGATTTGCGTTACATCTGTAGCAAAATAAAGGGCGTCATGGTTTACAAATGTATCTAGTCCGATAATTTCCATATCGCACTAGGTACATTTGTAAATCTGATATAAATCATTTTCTTTTAATTTTTGTTTAAGATTTAAGATGCGCAACGACATACTATAAGATATAAGCTAACAATGAGGGTCAGGAATCACAAAGTGAGTATTAGAAGTGTGGCGATAATCCATTGCTGCACAAACTATGTGAGGATCAACAAACCGCAATCACAATCAACATCAATAAACCATAATCTGCACGTAATCAACATCCGCCGAGACTAAACATCGAAAATGCTCACATCTCAAAATCGACACGGCGCAGCGAGATCGCGACCACGTGTTACGCTGTGACGAACTAAAGAAATGATCGCGTCAGCATTTCATTTTCACCTGCCATATATATACGACATTTCGTCATCATATCCATTCAGTTACTCAATCAGCTCGACACCGATGATCGTCACCGAAGTCCGGCGAGCCTGACACCAGCTGCCACCACCAGAGAGTCCGCCGTCACAGAGAGTCCACACCGAGTCCCTCACCGGCCGCCTCCAACGACTACACCGGCGCCAGTAGCCGCCACCGAGTCTGCTACCGGCCGTCATCACCAGCGAGGCTCACATCAACTTGCCTGCCCCGTCGACCAGTACGAGCCGATATCGTCTCCAGCTGCTGCCTCCGCCTGTATCTCCTCGTTAATCTCCTTCATTTTATATTTCACTTCATGTATTGTGGTACAATAAATCCCACAGAAGCAAATTATATTTGAGCAAAAAAACGCAACTCTCATAAAGTGATTAAGAATCTAGAAAATTTTATATTTTAGGCTTTAAAGAACGTAAGTTTACAATTTAACACATATTGGGCGTATATTAATACATATATGCAAGTAATCAAGCTGTAATTTACATCCCACTGACAATATCCCCAATTTACATGCCGAAAACGTCGAATTATGTCACCCGCGTCACGGCATACAAAATAAAACGCAACGACACGTGAATGAAATTGTGTACGGTTTCTGCAAACTGTGACCGTTTCGCGACAATTTCAACCAGTTTGCAACAAACTTGTTTACCATTCAAAATATACGCACGTCTATAGCCTTCAGTATAATCGAGATTTTTTAATTTCGTTGGCAAAACACTTACAAACTGTAACACTGTAAGCTAAATTCGAAAATGCAATATTATTATTATTTTTTAAATACTACCGAAAAATGGATTAAACTATCGGATAACGTTTAAAAAAACTTTGTTACATTATTAAAAAATAAACATTTTAAAATATTTAAATAACTAACTTTAAATAAAAAATAAGCATTAAAATAATATTAAGAAATATAAAAAAGCAATAAACACATAAATGAAATCAAGTTAATGTACCTACCACCGTTCAGAACAAATTGTAAACGAATAGGAAACACGAAAGTTTGAAATGAGAGATGTGGTAATTTACGTCATGTGGAATCCCGAATCTGATAAATGTTAATTAGCACTCGCGGTGGTTTTGCATGCACGACAACGTAAACAAACGCCGCCCATTTTGCGGCGAGTTCGTGTCGAGCTGTGGGGCGGAGGCGCCGGGTTGTAGGTAGACCCAGCGTCGAACGGTTTGAAAATCTACGAGTGAAACATCCACTTCACGTTTAAATGATGAATGTTGCACGTGCACGAAGCCGCCGCACATTAACAGGGAATATACATCGTTTTCTGAGGCGAGCCGACGCGATGGGTCCTCCACCCCCACACGTACCTACACAACAAGACGCTAATAAACTAGTGGCCAAAGTGGTGTAATTGTATTACGAATCGTGTTACTAGCTTACGAAGTCGTCAATCGTTTGCTATACTTCGAAAATGTTAGATTTTCTTTTACATGGAACGAAGTAGTATGGTGCTATACTACAGGTTCAAACATGACCACTTTAAAAACATCAACAAGGCGTGTTTTTGTTGTTGTTGCTATTGCTGTTGTTGTTTGTTGCTCAGAGCGCTCAGTAGGCAAGCTTGTTATTGCAGCCACAACTTGAGTTGTTTGCGCGCGTCCGGCCAGCTTTTTGGTTATGTTGGTTGTGGCGTTCGGTGGTAGGCGATCTTTCGATCTTTCGCGTGCAACCAGCAGAGCGCGGTGGTTTTGAGGGGTGGTTTTGCCATGGGCGCGTATTTGCACAGTTACAACCGCCGAACAAAAGGCAAATTATTGTTTATTAATGCGCGCTGCTTTGCATATCCGATATGCAGTCGCAGTCGTTGCAATAACGCCTTATTGCGTTACCACAGCACACAACACCCGGCGCCTCCGCCACGCGACGCGCCATGTAAATGCAATTGCAATGCGATACGGATGCGCGAATGCAAAATACGGCTGAACTGGCGCGCGGCGCGCGTGTGTCGTGCAGGCGCTTGGGTTTTACCACTTACGCCCCGCCAAATTGCGCTGGGAATTTCGAAACAATGTTGCGATATAGAATAATCTAGTGGAAATCAATGATAATTGGTTTCTCATATGCAAACAAGTGCAAGTTATGACGCTATATATTTTTATTTCTCCATTTTTCAATTTTTATTTCTATAGTTTACATCTCATGTTACATGTGAAAATTTTCTAAAAAAAAATCACATATAACATGGGTCATGTATAACGAATTATCCATTTCTAGGTGTTTGCCATCGATTTGAGCTGCTCCCAGAGCAAGAGCTGCAGTTGAAATTGAAACAAAGTCATTTTCTTTCATTTGAAGTAGTTTTTCTTTCATATGTAAATTCGACAATCCGCGATTGAATTGTGCTCGAAGAAGGATATCAACAATAGGTGACGCACAAGTTTGTTGAGGACACACAAACTTACATTCTATAATGTTGCTTCAAAGATCAGCGATAAAGTCCATTATTGACTGACCTTCCTTTTGTTGATTACATAGAAAAATGTGCTGTTCCACAAGGACGTTTTTCTTGGGAGCTAAATGTTCTTCTAATATTTTACATAACTCTACACACTTTAGCTCTTTTACCTGTTTTGGTGCTGCTAATGCCAATGCTGTTTCGTATAAATGTGGTCCCAATGAATTCAATAATAGCTGTGCACAATATGGTTTGTTATCATATATACATTGCATTTCCGCGTAGTTTTCAAAACGATCTCGATAACTTCTAAACGATTCCTTTTTTGCATCGAATGATTCAACATTTGGCAATAATGCTGAATTTGCCATTTCCTTATCATCCTTCTTCAGTAGCTTTTCGAAAAACTTTTGTTGCATTGGTAGAAATTCTTGGGATTGCTTAGGATCCATTCTCAGTAAGGTATATTTCTCCCAGGACTGGTAGTTCCAGGAGGGCGCGACACACACACACACCTTAGTGTATAAGGTATTTCTTGAGCACGTGTGTTATTTTCGATTTGACTTCTTCTTCTTCTTCTTTTAATCCTCGTCGCTAAATTGTTGTAGAAGGTGTCGAGTGTAATTGATGTGTATAACGTTTTAATAAACGAAATAATAATTCTATAAAAGTAGCTTTATTTTTAGTCCGAAGACGAGGCCATCGACCATTTGGTCCTTCAGCCGGTGCGCTTTTTACAATTATATTGTGTGTTATATTACATTGTACAATTTTTTTCTTGAATACAATATATATTCTAGTGTAACATTTTTTTTTTGTAATGTAGTTGTTGGCGCAGTTGATGTGTTGATGATGTTGTATTTGCAGTTTGTTGTGAAGTGGTTTACCCTCCTATAATAAGTTACTATTTCAAAAACGGAAACACTAATGCATTCACATTTATATTATTATTTTTTTCATATATTTGAAATACGCAAAAATTCCAAGTGCATGTTATAAAGTGAAAATTCGCAAATCATTTCGCATCCTATATAAACATTACGCAAATTTCTCTGTTTTTCCACGCATTTTGTACGCCCATGTACATTGTTTAAATGCCACGCGAAAATTCTGGAAAATAACACAAGAGGTGGCAAACAAAACGTGCCTATTACGCAATTTCCAAATTGAAAACGCCAGCTTTTTATCACGCGCATACACAGGCTGAAATGTTTATATTATTTATGTAAACGCACGGGCTGCGTTGCGGTGCGAAATAACACACCGTGCAGAAAATGGCAACAAAAACATGCGCGAAATGCGTAAATAACGCAGAGACCAACCACTTGTGCCACCGCGTTTGCCATCCTCCACCGACAAACTGAACAGAATATAGCACGATCGCGTAAAACAAACACTGTGAAAAACTAAATTAACCGGGCGTCAATAATGCAGCGGCCCTCCCGGTTGCCATAACGCTTAATGCAACCTAAAACGTGAGCAGCCATCATTGGATGCCATCATCAAAAACCGTCGGCGATATGATTAAATGTAAACAATGCGTAATGTGAGCAGAAAAATTGCTTATATGAAAATGTAAGCCTCGTATTTTTGTGAAAATGTCAAACAATAGCACCGCATCAAATTGCGACAGAATGTGGAATGTAGAGAAATTTCCAGAATGTGTTTTTTGTTCTCTGAGGGGATTGCACCCAATAAATATATAAAAGCACGTTTATTATTTATTCATTTCATTGCATACATCTTCTTGTCTGCTCGGCATGAGCCGCTTGTTTCGCTAGTGGAGTTTTCCCTGCTCATCCTTATTCGTTGGAACGCGGTACTCTGCTCTCAGCTTTCGCTATCTCCTTAGGCATGCGAAAGTACCACACGCTTACATTGGAATAAAATAAGCTTTCGCATGGAAATTGAAAGAGATCGGAGTGTCACCGCTGAAATCGAAGATAAAAAGTCAATTTTAACTATTCGAAATGTCGCGCATAAAATGCGCGTAAAACGTATGGGGTTCCCAAATGCAAGAGGTTTTACACCCGTATAACTTTGACAGTTTACCGTGGCCATAAAACAGTATTCCATTTTGTTTTACTGTCGTCTTTGGAACGTGATGTTTAGAAGCTAAGAAACAACAATCTCTAGTACTAAGTGTTTATTGCTTTGGATGGCTTCAGTCGTTTTATCTTGTCATAGAAATGCTATTTAATCAAATTAATGGTGGTACTGCTGTTACTGCATTTATTTATATTTATTTAGACTTCCTTATTTTACGACCAGCATCCCTAGGTGATACAATGTTACATGTTTAACCTAGATATTCGCAGTCAGTCTTCAGTTATAGGGGGATGATTACGAGTGTTTTTTCATTGTTTCTTAGTATTTTAGTTCTGGTGTTCCGAGTAGTCTCTGGTAGGCATGTCAGTCGATGATGAAATATCGATGACCTTTATTAATTCTCAGAAACTAAATATGTCTACTTTTTGACTTGCCTTCATTTGTCCACTGTTTCTGAAGTACGTGTATATAGAAGTCGTCTGAGGAATAAACTTATTCCAGTGCAAGTGTCTTCTTCTTCTTCTTACGACCGAAGTAAGTGATCTTCGCCCACTTGGTCTCTTCTTGTTCTTTCTTGATGTTTCAGCACATAGCAGTTATGAGCAGTTGCTTAGTTATCGCAGTATCTTCCGTGTACTATTCTACCACGATTTCCGATCAGAGTTTAGGGAATTACTATGGATACCATGTTACATGTTTAACCTAGATATTCGCAGTCAGTCTTTAGTTATAGGGGGATTACGAGTGTTTTTTCATAGTTTCTTAGTATTTTAGTTCTGGTGTTCCGAGTAGTCTCTGGTAGACATGTCAGTTGATGATGAAATATCGATGATCTTTATTAATTCTAAGAAACTAGATATGTCTACTTTTTGACTTGCCTTCATTTGTCCACTGTTTCCGAAGTACGTGTATATAGAAGTCGTCTGAGGAATAAACTTATTCCAGTGCAAGTGTCTTCTTCTTCTTACGACCGAAGTAAGTGATCTTTGCCCACTTGGTCTCTTCTGGTTCTTTCTTGATGTTTCAGCACATAGCAGTTATGAGCAGTTGCTTAGTTATCGCAGTATCTTCCGTGTACTATTCTACCTCGATTTCCGATCAGAGTTTAGGGAATTACTATGGACACCATGTTACATGTTTAACCTAGATATTCGCAGTCAGTCTTTAGTTATAGGGGGATTACGCGTGTTTTTTCATTGTTTCTTAGTATTTTAGTTCTGGTGTTCCGAGTAGTCTCTGGTAGGCATGTTAGTCGATGATGAAATATCGATGACCTTTATTAATTCTCAGAAACTAAATATATCTACTTTTTGACTTGCTTTCATTTGTCCACTGTTCCCGAAGTACGTGTATATAGAAGTCGTCTGAGGAATAAACTTATTCCAGTGCAAGTGTCTTCTTCTTCTTACGACCGAAGTAAGTGATCTTTGCCCACTTGGTCTCTTCTGGTTCTTTCTTGATGTTTCAGCATATAGCAGTTATGAGTAGTTGCTTGGTTATCGCAGTATCTTCCGTGTACTATTCTACCTTGATTTCCGATCAGAGTTTAGGGAATTACTATGGATACCAGGGTACTGATAATATATTATAATACTTACCTCCTGTACTCCTGTCCTCCTTTGTCTTTTCATTCTTCCATTCAAACTTGAGGATTGTCCAGTCATTTCCCAATATCCGCTTAATTATTATAATAATAATTCATATATATTTTTCTCTATCGACCATTGAGGTGTTTCCGAGCTGATACATTTGTATCATTTTTTGTTTACAATGTTTTTATTGTTGTTGTTGATAGGTGATGTTTGATAGGTGTTGTTGGTGATAGTAGATTTCAGTAGTTGTAGACTATGTAGATTTGAATGTGTTGGTTGTAGTGTATAGTTGAGTTTGTAAGTTTTTGTAGTGAGTTGTAGGGTTGAATAGTGTGCAGAATGTGGTGTTATTTGTAGAAATGTGTGGGTGGGTATGTGGTACACATTACCACATACCCTGCCATATGCATAATTCAGACACAAAGAGGTGCCCGTCCCGATGACTCGAACTCGTCCGCCGGCGTGATACGCCGAGGTGTTACCCACTAAACTACCCAGGCGGGTAATTATTATATTATATTGATTTATCCTGCATTACCATATTACTGCAATTCGCAAGTCTTCCTCCTCGGAGAAGTTATTCGCAAACCTCTATCGTTTTCGGTCTGACCGTCTTCTTTCATCCATTTCAAATCCCTTATGTACTCTTTCAATGAAGACTCCTTTACATTCTTGCGTCTTTTGTCAACTTAAATCTTTTAAAGCACAGAAAAACAAAGCCCAGAACAAGTACGTGCCAATCAACAAACGCCGAGAAACAAAACGTCCAAATTCCATCCCCAATTACACAAGTACCATTCAAAAAACAAAACCATGATCCACTAATCCCTAAAATGCAATTATACGGTTTAGGCCGAACTGTAAACACCCCCATGCTCCCGATAATGATTGTACTTGTTCCTACCGAATTGTTTCTGACGTTGACACGCCGCTGTAGTGCGTTGTCGGTTGCGTTCCGTTTTCAAACGTGACCACTCAAAGTCATTTGCATCCTGCTTTCGTGGAACCTAACCTAGCACTACCACCACCCCCTGAACATTACGCCCACTCCATTCACCTCCTCATCCCTGGCCTGCCATCGCTCGACGCGCACCGACCACAGCAATCGCACACAAAAGCGTGTGGCATGAAGAGATTTCACATTAACCGCCCCCGCTGCCATCGCATCGCAGCTCTGCCGACCTCAATGCCAAGCGGCGGCGGTCTTCGGCTACGTTTGTGGACCTGCGGTTGTTTTCTGGCCAGACGTGCACGGTGTGCACAGTGCACACCGCGCACTTTACACATTTGATCCGAGCGTGCATGCTAATGACTCAAAGGACCTCACGGTTATGTGTCCCAGTGCTGAGTAAATCTTAAATCCGTGGTTATTATTAGACTAGCAGGTGGGCTTATCCCCGACCTAGATAATTATCACCCGACTTCTTCTTCACTTTTAGAAAAAAGAAGAGAAAATGATTATTTATCGCAAATAAATGAAATTCCATTTGCTGCTGTTTATTCTACGCTGATGTGATGCAGGTTGTTGATTGTTAATTGCTTGTGAACGTTTGGAAATGGCGGGAAAGCGTTTAACGTCGTGGGTGGCGGCAAAATGTATACACAGCAGGGGTTTTGAGAGTGCGGCCATGCAGCCATCCATTGCAGGGAAATGCAGGTTGTATGTTGGAATTGTGGGATTTGGTAGAGGTCGGTCGATAGATTTTCGGGTTTCTGTTGGTAAACGAGGTGACTTGTCATTTTGTTTAGAGGGGGGGGGGCTATTGGCTTTGTTCGCTTTGCATAATTGTTTAGTGACTTGGGGAAAACAGAATAGAGGAGTGGAAGAGCAAGTAGAGTTGCCTATCGTTGTTTTACGAGCTTTAGTTTAGAATTTCAGGGTTCCATAATGAACAATGTTTTGTATTACTATTTTCAACTTCGTTCATTTTAGTCGAATCAAATGTTTTCTTTTCATTTTTAATTTTACATGCAATTTTTTTAAATTTAATCTCGTTTTACTCTTCGTTGTTCATGGGTTTACTTTCTACAACTTTTTTCCTTGGTGCAGTCATTTGTACTTTCTTTTCTTCCTCTTCCTTTATTCACTTCCAATCTACCTGTCTGTAGTTTCATTTTCTTCTCTTGTATTCTAGACAGACAGGGAGACGGAGGACAAAGAGGACAGAAAGGTCACACAGAGGACAGAGAGGACAGACCCAAGACAGAGACGATAGACAGAGGGCAGATAGAGAACAGAGAGAGGTCAGAGAGGATATTCAGAGAAGCGAGGACAGACAGAGGATAGAGGGTATAGACAGAGGACAGAGAGGACAGGGAGGATAGGAGGACAGCGAGGACAGACAGAGGATAGAAAGAGGATAGGAAGAGGGCAAAGAGGACATTCAGAGGAAAGAGGACAGTCAGGGAACAGGGAAGACAGACGCAGGACATAGAGGGCAGACAGATGACAGAGAGGATAGACAGATGAGAAGAGGACAGAGAGGACAGGTGGGAGGCAGAGAGAACAGAGAGTGTGTTAATAGATAAATTGGGAATATACACTACTCCCAAAGCTAAATAATCCAGCAAACAAAACCCAATATGCATACACCAAGCCTTTGGAACTCGATTCAACATCAATACCGTTAATTCAGCCTAATCCAGGTTTACGTCGGCCTGGAAATCGGAACCATTTTCTTGGTTTCGATACCTACAATGGTCGGCCTCCAACATCAGCTGCAATATCGACTCGACCACAATGACTGCAGAGCATCCCACGATCTTCTCGGCCTCCTCATCGTCGACGGCTAGGGCGAACCACAAGTCGCACATAATCGTACAATACACGCGTCTAACTAAGCGTTGCAAGTTGCGACTGCGACCTTTCAAGTAGAAAATGCTTTTATTCCCGACGAAACTTGGACGCGAAACCTTCAAGCTCACATCGTACATGTTACCGCACTTCAAACGCACCCATCCACTAACTCACACATACATTCAGACAAACACTCGATGTGCTAGCTGAGTTGGCGATGGCGTTCACGCTCCGCAAATCTGCGGATGACGAAGGACAAAGAACTAAGTGGGACTCTTCCGAATGTAAACTTAATAAGGACTAGTCGAACTAATAGCGCCCTTAGAGGAGATTATGGTGTGCGGTGAGATGAGGCGGACAAGTAAACCAGGTCGGGATGGTTTCCGCGGTGTGTGAGGAGAAAAAGAGGAACAAGGAGTGGAGAGGGTGGTCGTTGTGCGGTCGTAAGCCAAAGCGCGGAAACGTTTGGAAAGGAAAGGGGTTGCAACTCTTAAGTGGGTTTCAGCTTCGAAAATATATGAATGCAATGTGCGCATTGATGCGACGCTTCAAACATCCCTGGATTGAGATTGAGTTGGGATGCCAATTTTCGTTCCTGTTATTATAAGTTTCGCCGATCCGATTTAACCTCAAAATGTTGGGTTTCAGACTGGCGCACCGGACCGATTTCCTTTCGACCCTTATGTTTATCCACATTTTCGAGAGTTTATACTGTTGCGAGCTTTTGAAAAGTTTATTTGGTTGAAATAATATTTTAGCTTATCCTGACTTTGAGGAGTATTAATATTTTCCCTTTTTTCCTTATTACCACATTCTTTTTTCTACATGTAATGGGTTATTATTTATGCTGAGATTTTAGTGGTTTTTAGAAAGTTTTTAGAAAGATTCTAATTCAGTGAAACATGACATATAAGAAAATTATCATTCTTCTGTTGCTAACAGGCTTTCCACATGTGAAAAGTGATGACGGTATAGGAGAGGGGAGGGGGGCTATTGCATTTTCGGAAATCAGGAGGCAAAGAGCTAAGAAAACATAGATTTTCTTTATTACGAAATAAAATTTAGGTGCAATAAAATTGATAAAAAAATAAAATTATCGAAATACTCGGGGTTATGCAGGTTAATTTTCAATACATAATTCACGTAAACCATTGAAACTAGAAAATTTTTCATTTTAGTCAGTATTCCGTATATCGAAGGTACCGTAGACGGCAGGTTTTAGGTGTTACTGTTTTGCTTCCTATCTACTCTCTTGTAGGCATGTCAAACAAATATCGATAAATTGGCCTCAACATTTCGATATTTATCGATAATTTCATTTTCCCTAATATCGATATATCGAAATTTTTAATATCGTTTTGACATGTCATTGACGTAACCGCCATCTGAGAAGTATTCCGAGAAGTTCAAAATTTGCAATTTTTCTTTTTAGGGCCACATTTAGGTTCTATTAGGTTTTAGGTTCTATATAATAATTTTTAATCCATTGATATTTGTTGGAATCAAAAAATTAAGATCAACATCGATTTTTTGCTAGTATTACAATTATAATATTACTAATTTTATGTATTATTGCAATTATTATATTTGGTGGAAAGACTGATAGATCGATATATGGATTATTATTCTTGTTAGTTTTACTTTAAATATCGATTTTCGTCGTTATCATAAGTTTAACAATATCAAAAAATCACGGATACAGTGTAGGAACACTGCTGTAGCCGGTGAATGAGTCCGCTATACCATGTGAATTAATGATCACTGCAGTTTGTTGGGAACTATAATTAGTCGATTTGTTCGACATTGATAATATCGATATTTCCAAGATGAACTTTCGATATCGATATATCGAAAAATTGGAAATATCGATTTCGACAAATATCGATATTTCATCATCGTCTGACATGTCTACTCTCTTGTAATATCTTTCCACTCATATATATTGGTTTCAAATGGGGAAGGGGGTGGGGGAATTGTTCCGAATTTTAGTTTGCATATACATCAGCAACAGGAGGAGGGGCAGGGTAATAGACCACCTTGGGATATCTCTGGATATAGAGGCTTCCTCCTCGTGATATCAGTTGATGGATATGGAGCTACTCTTTGGGACATTACTGGCTAAGTGGACCCCCCTATTACTAAACATGGGGGATCGTATTTTATTGTTGTGTCTTCCCGTACAGTATCTTTCTTCCTATCAGTGGCTTTCAAACTGGGGACGCGGCGTATATTAGCTTTTATGCACATGAGAAAGGGGGCAGGGGCACTAGTGGAGCTCCTTTGAATATTTCTCGGTTTCGGAGGCACCTTGATGTCCCTTCAACATTTTTCATTCGAAATATTTTATTTCAAATTTGCAGCTACCAATATTATGTGTTAAACTTTTGATGTTTTATGACTTGTATCAATTTAAATTAACAATAGCCTCCAATAGTTGGAGCCAAGTATCCCTGAACCACATTCGAATGTATTCTTAACATTTCAACGACATTTGGTTGATGCTGTTAAAAACCTGCGCTTCACAAGCGTAATTTCTATTTAATATTTTCCTGAATATGATTTCACTTGAGTTAACCATTTACTGTGTTCCTCATCTCTCCTCCAAACTCTTTTGTTTGTAATCTCTTCCTCTTTGAGCCATCAATCATTAGTCTTATAGAATCTAACCGGGATTCTTCAATTTTGTTGTAAAATCTTTTGTTTACAAAGTTTTACTTTATATAAATGATTTTCTTCTGTTTCCAATTAACTCATCCGCTTTCCCGACCCTTGTTTCTCTTCAAAGTTTTCATATGCACGAATCATCTCTCTTTAACTCTTTTTAAACTCACAAATCTTCTATAAACCCCCCGAAACTCTTAAATTAAACTTTTTTTTAAATTTCAATCTTTCTATTTTTAATTACGCCACTAATCCCCATAATGCCATGTTTAATTACAACATTTCAAAGTGATCCCTCCGTTTACAACGACTTTGAGAACCGTTTAATTTTAATAATTGTTTAATGAAAAGAGTGCTTAAAAAGTTGCGCGTAATTAATCAGTGCGTTCAAAGATAATTAATGGAAACCAAGCAAACCAGAGCGTAGTATTGTTTACACTCGCCTAGCAAAAGAAAGTTAATTACTTTGGTTTTAATCGATTTTTATATGATAATCTAACTTGTCTTCATCCCTCGGTTGACGCTCCGAAAGCAGCAATTTTTTCGGGGCCGCAGCAAACAAAATACATGATGATCCAGCACCGGATACGCGTGTAATGAGCAAATTTTATAAACGCATGTCTCGAATAAATATTATTAATGCTCGCGCACGCATGAATATTAATAAGCGTGATGGATGGACGCTGCGTACACAGAGAGAATGTGTTATCTTTGAATTATGTAGAGATCAAAGTGGAATTTCTAAACGCATGCATTATGAATATAAGAGCGCTGGGCGCGCTCGGTGTACACACAGAGTCTCTCGCCGCCTCCCGCCGCAAATAGCCGCCCGCGCCTCGCCAACAGCGTGCCGAGCTCTTTGCGAAATCATCATTAAAACATTATAAAGGTCGGCGGCGGCGTGCCGGTGGAAGTTCGTTGTCGGCATGCCACGTTTTGGCGGAGTTATTCGTATGCGGTCCACTTCTTTTCATACACTTTCAGTGTACCTCTCTACCTAAACCGGGATGCCGAGTTTTCGATGGGGCAGGGGCCGTTGGAATTTCACTCGACCGCCCGCCACACAATGCATTCACAATGGTGGTGGTTGGTTGTCGTGGACGCGGTGGTGCGGTGACGGTGGAGGCCATCTATTGTAGGCCACACACTGTACGCCACACCAGTCATCATGTATGTCTAGGGTTGTAGTTTGAGGTTAGAAATGGTATTTTTAGGCTATTACTGTGTGCAACTTTCAGTAGGTAGTTGTAGACGGGTGTAGTTTTGTTACGGTTGTAAATTCTACACGTACGGCTATATTTTTAAGTTTTAAGGTATTATTTACGTAATGGCTTTTGTTCCTGAAGGGTTGAAATTGCGAAAATATTACCTTGCTTCCTTATAATGGCAAAAAATTTAATGATGTACACAATATATTGTTTTTCCTTTTTCCACCTCTTCCATGTTTATTTTTACTATTTATAACCTTATTAACTGCACTCTGTTCTTCTTCACTGTCCTATGCTCTTATAGACTCCCCTAGACTTTTCTCGATTCTCCTCGACTCTTATCGACTCTTCTCGACTCTCATCGATTCTCCTCGACTCTCAGCGACTCTCCTCGACTCTCCCTGACTTTCTTCAACTCTTCTCGACCCTCCTCGACCCTTCTCGACTTTCCTCGACCCTTCTCGACTCTCCTCGACTCTCCTTGAGTCTCCTCGACTTTCCCCAACTCTTCTCGACTCCCCTCGACCCTCCTCGACTCTCCTCGACCCTCCTCGACTCTCCTCAATCTTCCTCGACTCTCTTCGACTCTCTTTGACTCTCCTCGACTCTCGTCGTCTGTCTTCGACTCTCCTCGACTTTCCTTGACTCTCGGTTCTATACGATTCTGCTCTTCAAGGAAAATGATAACATGATTTGCAAAAGCTACATTTTAAGAAAATAAACTACTCCAAAAACCCGAAAAAAACAAAAAAAGTTCTTTGGTTCTTTAGACCATTTCCAGTAATGCTTCTCAGGTTTACTCTGCATGCTTTGAGACTACGTGCGCACCGTATCCAACGAATGCAGACAAGAATGGACAAAGAGATGTTCTTTGATCCTAGATCTCCTCGCAAAGGCACTAAAGCAGACACCACGCACGGAGCAAAACAACAAACAGTCTGTTACCATAACACCCACATAGCGCCATCATAAACTTCCACCAATAGATTATAGGCAAAATCGTCAGATACCAACCACCTTTTTGTAGTTTAATAAATCATCCTACTTTCTGATGTTCGCATATTTAATACATTCATTCTGACATTTTTTTTTAACGTGATTGATGATGGTCTAAACACAACACAATGCTTTGTGTTACCGAAAAACTGGGGATTTCCCCGAGTAACCTGTACATCGTTGTTGCTTTATATGTACGTCAGACGTGGGGTTGGACGAAATTAAATTTGTAATACTTCGCCCCTTCGGTTGTTGCAACCGAAAGGCGGTGGTGGTGGCGGAGCATGTACAAGGAGCACAGGACGTATTACTATCCTGCCTACCACCCCACGAAACGTCGAAAAAGGAATGCCGCAAGTCACAGGACGACAGGCGCAAAACGAAGACGCGTCCGGATTCGTGTCTTGCATACGCTTTGCTTGCGCTTCAGCATTTCCGCACACACATGCTGGACGATCACGTGTCTCCCTACTTTAAAATCTCATTCGTGAAGGTATGAATTGTTAAAATGTGGAGATGGATAACGTGTTGAATTTCTGAGAGGATAGTGGCGAATGTGGTTGGTTTTATTTAACCTATCATGATGGTGGATGTGATGATTTATATGAAATTATTTTCAGTGTTTTAATATTGATGTTTTATATTTGTTTTTACTTTCAGGAGAATTTAATATTAAATAGAGGTTATGCAAATGTTATGAACCAACTTCGTCTTGGCTGTGTTTTTAATAGAGTGTTTTCGCCGGTTCACGGACTTCCCCCACCATTATATTTTCGGACAAAGCGAATACTCGAAGATAATACACGAATTTCCAACTTTTCTTTGACGAATGACATTTTAAAATTGACAAAAATTATATTTGCAATTATAAAATACCTCAAATAGCTTAAAACTGTATGAAAATCCACGAAAAATCAATCAAATACGCATTTAAACATAATTTTCTCCGACTGAACCATAAGAAATAAGTTTCCCATCTGGCCCAAAACTCAGTGAAACGCAGTGAAACGTGTAGATAATATCCACCAATTTAGCAATATCCATCCCATTTTCCTCCTCGTTCCAACCATAACAATAACAAATAAATTGATGCTGACTTTACAATTGTTCCGGCCGAAATCAAATGCAAATGTTTACGCTCTTCGCCCCTCATCAAAAACCGATAATACCACCACGAGAAATGTTTCCAACATTAACATTTATCGAGCATTCATCCCTGACTGGGTTTTCATTGTCTACCTCGTCAACATTTTTATTCCTCCATTGTTCTCAGTCAAATTGACGCATTTTTCTGTATAATTGAGTATAAATCTCCGCACATTGTCCTCAAAACCAGCAGATTTTCATGGAAATGCTTGAAATTTCGCGGAAGAAATCCTGAAGGAAGCCCGTGATAAGTGGCAGGCGATGCGTTATTATTTAAATTTAAGCACATTTGAATCTTAGCACTTAATCCCACTTTAGAGCGCATGCCGTCGATAAAACAGTACGGCAATTCTGGAAACCTTCCTCTTTTTGTCTTCGGGCGGGACAAAAAACAGGATTTCGAAAATGGACGCAGGCAGACAAAGTGATGCTGTCGGCGGTTGTAATGCAGACTTACGTCCAAGCGGGCGAGAGTGCCTCGAAGCGTGCATTTTTTTACAGCCTCTCTGAGACTGGAACGCGAAAGCGAATACGAATTATTATTATTTTTATGACGTAATCCTAAAAGGTTCCTATTCATTTTCATTTTCGCTTTCATCAAGTGCATATTCTCTTGCTTGTTGTGGGTGAGCGGTCTGTTATGGTGAGTCTGAGTGCGGGTGAGAGAACGGTTTTCCTCGATTTTGCTAGGAAAAAGTAATTAAGGTACAGAAAAAGAGTAAAATATCTGGTAGCGGGGGCAGGGGAATAGAGATTTATGAGATTTTGCATTAAAATGAACAAAAATAGTGGAAGTAAACTAAAATTAGAGGAGAGCTATTATTAGAATATTTTCACCGATTCTCAATCTTCCCTTTCCGAGTTATGTAATATGTGTAAGAAATAAAGACTGTGTGTGTGTTGATTTGTATGAAAAGCCGATGCATGAAATATGTTAAAAAAACAAAATTAAATCGAAAGCTACACAAAACCGATTAGGAAAATTTTAATACCATGTTAAAGTATATAAACAGGGGAATAAATTGATATATATGGCATATTGAATGACGAATAAGGGTGAAAAACCCCCATTGAAGTTCAGATTCAAATTTTCATAAAACCTCTCATTTTAAAAGCAATATAAAAGAGTTTTATCGTAAAGGGATTGAAATAAGTTTGATACCATGAGAAAGTAGATGAATTGGAGAGCATTTTGGTGTATTTTTGATCTTCATAGCAGCATATTTAGTATGAAAAATCTTGAGCCAAATAACTGCTCGAAAATTCGCTGATTCTCAATGTTCCCCAACATCAGTTATGTTATGTATATGTGTGTTGATTTGTATGAAAATAACTGATGCATGAAATATGTTTAAAAAACGGTTCAATCGAAAGCTACACAAAACCGATTAGGAAGATTTTAATACCATGTTAAAGTATATAAAAAGGGGAATAAATTGATATATGTGGCATATTGTTTGATTGACGAATAAGGGTGAAAGAAACCCATTGAAGTTCATATTCAAAATTTCATAAAACATCTAATTTTAAAAGCAATATAAAAGAGTTTTATCTTAAAGGGATTGAAATAAGTTTGATACCAAGAGAAAGTAGATGAATTGGGGAGCATTTTGATGTATTTTTGATCTTCATAGCAGCATATTTAGTATGAAAAATCTTGAGTCAAATAACTGCTCGAAAATTCGCTGATTCTCAATCTTCCCCAACATCAGTTATGTATCAGTTATGTTATGTGTATGTGTGTTGATTTATATGAAAATAACTGATGCATGAAATATCTTAAAAACAAGGTTAAATCGATAACCACACAAAACCGATTAGAAAAATTTTAATAACATGTTATAGAACATAAAAAGGGGAATAAATTGATATATGTGCAATATAGTTCGTTTGATGGATAAGGGTGAAAAACTCTATTAGAGTTCAGATTCAAATTTTCATAAAACAGCTCATTTCAAAAGCAGTATAAATAAGTTTTATCGTAAAGTGCTGGAAATAAGTTGGATACCACGAGAAAGTAGAAGAATTGAGGAGCATTTTGATGTATTTTTGATCTTCATAGCTTCATATTTAGTATGAAAAATCTTAAGTCCAATAACTGCTCGAAAATTCGATGATTCTCAATCTTCCTCAATATCAGTTATGTATCAGTTATGTTATGTGTATGTGTGTTGATTTATATGAAAATAACTAATGCATGAAATATCTTAAAAAACAAGGTTAAATCAATAACCACACAAAACCGATTAGAAAAATTTTAATAACATGTTAAAGAACATAAAAAGGGGAATACATTTATGTATGTGCAATATAGTTCGTTTGATGGATAAGAGTGAAAAACCCCTATTAAAGTTCAGATTCAAATTTTCATAAAACAGCACATTTTAAAAGCAGTATAAATGGGTTTTATCGCAAAGAGATGGAAATATGTTAGATACCACGAGAAAGTAGAAGAATTGGGGAGCATTTTGATGTATTTTTGATCTTCATAGCTTCATATTTACTATGAAAAATCTTGAGCAAAATAACTCCTCGAAAATTTCAAAAAGAAGGGACCGACGAATAACTTTGGACCACGTTTGACCACTGCACGTCGTTTCGTTCGAATATAATTAGTTTCTAGTCCCATACACCAATTTTCATGGAGGTCTAATGTGTCTGCCCTTTTCAGCACACGTCTTAGAAATCTACATTAAACTTAGAAATATTAAAATCAATCACGTGCATTGAATTTGATATCGTCATACCGAAGTGAAACTGTACTATTCATTTGTTGGCAACCAATAAAAACAATCGTGTCTGCAACTGGCGGAAAAGTGCACGTGCCACTCGCAATACCCGCCTTGCGTAACATCACTCTGACGTTTGAAATTATTTGCAACTCGCAAATTGCGCAGCAGCATGATACACGAAATGAAGCGGATGGCAGTGATGCTACTTTGCCATCGTGGCATTTCAAATGTGCGCGAAACGAGAGCGGGTGGCAAATGGCGGCGGCGGCGCGGCGGCGCGGCGGCGGGGGTTTGGGCATAAAATGAGATGTGCCATCGCCGCGAGACGAAAGTCAACGTTGACAAAGCATTTGTTTGTTGCTGAACGAATGCGGAATGAAGAGCGGCGCGCGCGCGCGTGCACATCGGTGTTTTTATAATGAGCAATTTGTAGTTGTCTGGCAATGGTGGGGTTTGGGTGGCAAACGGGTGGGCTGGTGCGGGTTAAACCTTGATCGCAAACGTCAAACGAGATGTGCGCTCTTCGAGATGAAGACACTAAGACTCTTGTTACTTGTTACGCATTCACAATTGCTGCGCAGCACGATTGCACACTTTTTGTCCTCTGACTTAACTACAACGATGATATTAATTTTACAAGACTTGTCCAGCGAAATTGGCTACAGAATACGAAACGACGTTTTCCATTCGGAGTTATTTAATTATGTATAAAAAAAGAATAAGACAAATGTTTATACATTATTAGACTGGCGGAAATGGTTAATGATTTGGGCATACTAAAAGAGCCTCGACGATGTATTACGTTTCTGAAACTGAGTAGTTTTAAAATTTATACATTTAATAGTACATCGTGTAATCCTAGGATAATAAACCTAGCACCAGTAGACTCAGAATGAATTTTACCATAAACTTCTTTTAACACTTTTTGCTTCATATAATTAGAATTGCTATTATATTGGAAATAAGTTGAGTCGAATAATCAACATTTTCACTGTCAGAAAAATTACTTGAAATTACTTCTGCTAAATATTATTTTATTAGTAATCAACAACCATTTTCTACCACATAGTGGTGAAAGGGATTAGTAACTTTCTCCCGGCCCAATCCGGTCTCGCCACCAATGGTACTTGCTCTGAACTTTTGTGCATATGGGTTATCCGGGGACCGGAAATCGCCCAACCTTCGTTCGCGTTTTATAGTGCCATTTTCGCTTAGATTTGCACAATTCTCATAAGTTATCTGTGCCAAGCAAGAGTCCAATCTTCCTTCCTCATTGTATTGCAATATTTAGTCCATTGCCATATAAAAGTAACGTATAAAAATGAATAAGCATTGTGCGCGCATGGTCTAGCGCATAGTTCTTAATGCTCAAGTCCGCAAATAATGAATGAACTGAGCGAAATAGCGCCTTGCAAGTGGTCGAGGTAGAATTTTGACTTTGTGAATATTATTAAAACTTATATATTATCGACACGAACTAACTATTGCAACCGTTTTTCGATTAATTGTTTTGAAATAATTTGATATATCTATGAAGTTGAATAATAACAACATCTTCGGTCCCCGAAAAAAAACATGTCCTAAAGATGACTAAAGATGACCTAAAGATGTCCTAAAGAAGACTTTTATTCATCCTAGACTTATTTCTAAAAATATAAAGCGTATATCATTTGATTTAAAGGAAAAAAAATGATACATTTTCGAGGAACTGTTACTCCATTAATTACATAGCGATTTTATGAATCGTGAAAGTTCAGTGAAAATCGGATTCTCAGAAAGATCTCTGTTTTATTCATCTTTGCCTTTGTAATGATTATTAGTTCTTATTGATGTATCAAAGACAGCGACGCTGCAAACTTTAGAGACTCCAGACTTAAGAGACTTAGATCTAATTAAACAAACACATAAACCTTACAGTCAATGCAATAAAATTTGAGACTTTTACAAGAAATTTTAGTATGAAACTAAATTTAATCAAATTATATGAACAATAACCATCAACAAAATGACCTTTCAGGGAATTAGAAAGTTCCCAATCCCTTTAAGTTCGTTCCGGACCAGTTTTACGACGAATACTTTAGGAGGGCCAAAGTTTAAGAGGCATTAAGTGACAGGTTAACTTCCAAATGGCGACGCAACGCGCACGATTGCAAATTACAAACTTACGAACAAACAACAAAAATTACGATTGCACGCGCGAGGATAAACGAGCGATGCGCGGCAACAATCACAAATATCCTGCGACCGCCTCCACTACCGCCGTCGCCATCGCTGCGTCGAGACGCTCACTTCACGCTCCATTATTTCCGGCGTTCTCATTAGAAAACTTCGATTCTCGGCGGCGGCTTTCGAAGGTGCGTTGAATTTGCACCCCTTCCTCCCGTGTTCTTCCATTGCCTACCGCTCGCATTTCGATAATCAATCAAACGATTAATGATTCCCGGGGACGGCGAGCCGTCTATTGTTCGGCACGGGACTATTTTATAAATTCAATTAGCCAAGAGTGGCAGAAAATTAAACGCTTGATAGCGGGTGGGAGTTTTGTGAAGGGCGCGTTTTATCGCGGCATCAACTTTTTCGTCGAATCATCGTGCGATCGCTGTACGTTTGAAGTGTATTCGATAATAATTGGATTATGTCGTTAGTTGTTTTCAAAAATCAAATCAATGGTGGTACTACGATGGAGTTTTTATTATTTACTGGCGGATGAAATTACTAAAGTTGAGATTTATTAAGAGTAGGAGTTTATAAAGTTTCTATTAATTGTATTTTACTGATAGAGAGTCAGTGGATTTATTCGATTTCTTTTTGAATTAAGTTGATTATTTTATTTATTTACAACCTTTTTTCTACCACATAGTGGTGTAAGGGATAAGGAGTAACGTTCACCCGGCCCGATCCGGTCTCGCTACTGATGATGCTGCTCTGAACTATTGTGCATATGGGTTTTTTTTCCAGGGACCGTTGCAAGCGAATCGCCCAACCTTTGTTCGCGTTTTTACCGCAAAGTCAGGAGTTCGCGGCCGCTTGTTGACTGTGGAGACCAAGTGGTCACCCATCCAACCTAGCCTAGCTACGCCCGACGTTGCTTAACTGCAGTGATCTAACGAGCACTGAGCTCCGCAACGCGGCAAGCCGCCGCTTATTAAGTTGATTATATTATTTAAAATTAAGATTTTAAATATATTAACTATCATTTATTCATTCCCATAGTACATACATTTACAAAAGTTGTTTATTTATTCTTTTGGCTTCTGATGATTGAGTAATATACGAAGAAATAATTTTTTCTCAAATCTACGATACAATCTTTGAAATATATATTTTAAATATACAAATTTCATAACTTTCCTCTTAGTCTTAATCATAATTCACTGGCTTTTCGAACGAATTTCGTTGGGAAACGCGTGAGAAACTCACTCATCACTTTCTTCACGTTTTATTATATTTTAGCGAATATTTCCCAAAACTTCAGAAATGGAGCGTTAATTCCAGAACCGCTAAAAGAAAAGAAATTTATAGCTATAAATTTCTCGACGTGTTTAAACACACTTTTTGCGAAAGTATGTCGTTTGAGCACATCTAAACACGTTTTTCAATTATATTTCAGCGAACATTTCCCAAAACTTCAGAACTGGCGAGTCCTTTTCCCAATTGTTATAGCTATCGATTGGTGCATGTTTTTACACACATTTCTTTATGAATATAAGTCGTTTGAACACATCTAAACACGTTTTCACATATATTTTATTGAATATTTCGCCAAAATGTCAGAAATAGCGTGTTAATTATTGAATCACTACAGCTATCGATATGATTAGAAGTGTTATCAAGAAATCACAATTAATGTAGTCAAGTCAAGTATTGTACTAGTTTTTGAAATACATTTTTAATAATGTATTAACTGAACGAAATAAACTATAAAATAATCTAGTTCTGCAGCTCACATAAGTCTAGTAATATACTTATTTAGTGCTGATACAGTGTATTTAATCAAACTTTAAATAAATTTAGGCGAAGAAAGTAAGTTGGCGTCATAACATCAAAATTTAATCATCAACGTGTGTTGTTAATAATGCAAAAATATAGTAGTGTCATCACCTCTTTGTTAACGCGTCGACCATGCAATGTCGCGACGTTTCACCAGCGGAGCGGCGGGAGCTGGGGGTGGGCGACAACGTTGCGGCGTTAATTGCCAGCATTACCGAAACTATTACCGAAATCTAATTACGCCAATATGCCCGGAATTCTGAGACGACAATTATACTAATTTGCACCTATTATATCCCCGTCTTAACTATGAGTTCGGCTGCGATTTAATGTCAAGATAGACTTAATTGGTAAGGCATTTTCGAGTGCGTCGCACAGGGGCAACGGTTGCGCGCCTTGTCGACGGCGGCAGCGGCCACTCGAACGCGAACTAGTCGAGGACAGCCGCCTCCATTGCACGCGTTTACAACCACCTTCGCGCGGCGCGCAACTTCTGACGTCGTTTCAAATTGTAATACCGCGTACGAACGCCGCGCAGCTCGGAGCCGCCACCACAGCCCTTCGTTTCCATATCTCATCGCGGAATTACTTGATATTTCAACGGCAGGATAATTAAATTATAATTGCGCTCATTATTAACCGTCGCGCCCGGCGCTCGTCTCGCGTCCTTCATTTGCATGCGAATCTTTCTGCAATCTTTGTCGCTCTCTCTCTTCAAACGCGAAACATTACGAAGTTGTCAGCGCTGAGAATACTTTCAAGTTTTAACTATTTCGACAAGGCAGACATCATTTCTTATCCATTATGAATTTAGGGAGTTTTTGCTCGTGTTTTTTTGAAGAAACCTCTGTTATTCAGAAGAAAAACGAACTCAACCTATTTTAATTACTGTACTCCTTTTCAAGTCAGTTTGTACAACTTTATAAATAAAATTATAAAAAAAAGTCTGGGAATTATGTGCAAGGAGGTCGGCGAGTGCATGGGCTAGTGATAGGGAAAAGGCGTATGAAGCGGTAGGATT
>JAODAC010006476.1:0-30359 GCA_027575185.1 Mimaenictus wilsoni
AGCGAGTAGAGATATTATTGCCGCGACCAGCATTTAAACCTGGATCCAAATATCCAAAATAGTATCATAATCAAAATAGTATCAAATAGTATAATATCCAAATAGTAAATAAGTAGAACACAAATGAATTAATAATAAAATTCAATAGTTTCTAAACGATGTGTTTTCATTGTTAACACTTTGAAGTAAGTATACTTTGTCTTTCTACCCTACTTTCACCTTGTCGACTTGTGTAAATTCAGCTCCTTGAGTGGAGATCCGCGAATTTATAAACAGCGGAGTCATAATGTTACAAGACGCGACAAGGACGCGAAACATGCTCATTGTCAGGATATTAGATAGTTTACCCTTCGAATCGTCGAATAACACAATAATACAACATTCTCACAAAGAATAAACTATTTTCATGTACGTTAACATCTCGGCTGTTAAAGGGTCACAATTCATTATAATATAAAAAAAGAATTTCAAAGCTGTTACTAATTTGTCATTTTTAAAGTAAATTAAACATAAATTTCATAAATCATTAAATTCCTGAAAGGTAGGAGTTTAATATGTAAAATGGTCGAAACCCTTTGAATTGACATATTCAATAAAATTCAATAGTTTCAAAACTATATAGTTTTATTGTGAATTCTTTTGATGTTGCCAAAGTTTATCATTTTCAAGTTGTTCTAACGGAAATACAAAAGCTGTAAAAACATATATTCCATCATGAAATTACTAAGTGGTTGGAATTTCAGGTATGAAGTGGTCCATACTCATACAATTGACTTATTCAAGTGGTAAATAAATACAAATTAATTAATAATGGAATTCAAAATTGTTTCAACTTATGACATTAAAAATATGCAATAACTGTTGATACCAAGCATTATATGTATTGTTAATACATATTATTTGCTTGCAGGAATAATTAATAATTCTACTGTATTATTTCATGTTAGGAGCGTGTAGAAAAAGCATTCGAGTGAATTATACCAGCAGTGACACTGTTAAATTTCGATCGCCAAATTGCCGTCTCCAATCAGCACACCATACAGCAAATGTCATCATTTTTTCATAGTTTTATGAATAATCTCGTGAGCGACGTGCGAAAATCCACCTCGCCGTGCAACGAGCTATTGTCTGCTCGCTTTTAACCATTGTGAAATAATTTCAGCGACGCACACGAACGCATCGCACGTCTATTATTGGCAATGATAACTATCAGTAGGGTTTTTTTGTTTTGTGAATGCATTTTGCGCGCGCAGCAACCCGCCGGGGGTGGCGACAGCGACGCATCTCCGGCTGGCTGGACAAAAAATTGCGACGACGCAAAAATGTGCCAACCACGATGCGAAAATTGTTGCATGTTACAAGCAAACATTTCTGTTTTGTTTCCAAACTCGTTGGCGTTTCGACCGTCCTGAATATTAGATGCATTGTACATCCGCGGCTGCGATAACGCTGATGGCTGATAGTGGACAAAAACCGATGCTGTATGGCATTCCCAGATTGATTACAAAAACGAATTCGTTGCGGTTCTTTGACAATCTGCTATTTTTCGGCTTTTGTCGGCGAACGAAAAATTCGTATAATCTGTTGAAAGTAGCGTTTCGAATCAGTTCTACGTTTATATGACTTATCCTCATAAACTAAAATTTGGAATAGCGTAGATTAGCACTTTATTTTTATTGAAGAAGATAACTTACCATAATAAATCTTAGTGGGAACATGAAGAAACTGCAGTGCAGTAAAATAAAATCCAGTTCGAAGGAACGTGATAATATCACCTAAAAAAAGAGATTCAGGTTCGATTGCACCAAGAAAATTGTTGCTTGCTGTCGATTCCGCTTCGGAGGACTGTGATTTGTCCTCTTCAGAGAGAAGGCGAAGAAGGAGAGATTTTGAAGGGCAATTGTTGTCTTGTTTCTCGGCGAAACCAGGGACTTGAGTACTGGTTTGTTTCGGATGGACAACAGTTGATAGTTTATTTGCTCGGTAGTTTGTATCGTATTGACGTTACAAAATATATAATTTTCAAACACATACTTCTCCTACCATATATACCTTCATATTATATACCTTCTTATATACCTTCACATCTTAACCTAATAACTGCTGCAAATCAAGGCAGCATAAACGAATACTTCGCTGATTCAATATGTAAGGAAAAACACCCAATATGTGGCGCCCCGACGTGATGGGGCCCTAGATATGTCCTATGACTTCAATTTTAACTAATCTTTAGGCAGAGAGACTGCACAGAGGCACCACCACTTTCTGGTACAACTGCTTTCAGGTCCCGGACCTGTAAAAGTTCAACCCCATCGTGTCAGTTAGGAAATGTTTCCAGTCTAGATATCAGAAAGTCACAAATATTTCATATTTGAAAAGTCTTTTCAAGTTGTTTTACTTTTCATTTTTGGTAATTTGTGGATTGCTCACTGTACGTGACCATAATTCCGCCCGGATGTCCGTAGAATCCAGCCAGTATGGTAACCCTGAAAACCTCAAATAATTTGCATGGTATAATGCACCGATTTAATCTGCTTGTGTGCGCGACCGTATGCAGTAATTCAATTAATTTTCCGTCATTGCGTCCGTCCTGAAAACATACACCCATTGTGCATGCACCGCAACGAGAATTTCACACAGGAAAAAAAACGAGAGCCCAACAACCGCGACGTTCAAGGCGATTGCAATTACGAGCGGAGCGACAATGCACGGCGCAGCCCGGTTGCCTTGTGTGCGCACTTTTCGCATTTGATCGCGATTAATTGCCCTTGCGTAACGCGCCATTTACGCAACGCATCCGAAAAACGCATCAACCGATCCTGCCTGACAGATCTCATAAAGAACGCTGCATGTCTTTCACAGCATGTCATGTTCCTCGCGAACGACTGGAAGTTAATAGTGAGCTAACCCCTACACAAATAAACCTGATGGGACTATCCACAGCTTTTATACAGATTTTTACTTGCCTGTTGTCTAATCCCAACTAAAATATACCCTGACGAGCAAAACTGTACCTTCGATACAAACTATAACAGCAGGTTATAGACTAACAACCTCTACAGAAAAATATTCTGAATGAGAAAACCGACAAATGAGAACGTTTTCCATTGAATAAGATGACTGTAATAAATACTGTAGCGATTTATTCTTAGTGTAAATATTTTCCATGTTGTAAACAATTTCGATAATTTTAAATATCTTTAGGAATAGAAATGTACTTCTTCTAGGTCTCTTATTTTCACACTTTCCCTACTTTTCTTCTTCTTGTTTCTACCTGCGTAGCCTTTGTAGAAAACCCAAAACTTTGTCACAGCTTTCGCTTTCATTCCTCTTCACTCACTCTTACTTACTCTTACCTACTATCTCTCTCTCTCTCTCTCTCTTACCTATCGCCATCGGAGGGAACTTACTCAGCCGTTTCACCACCACCTTTATGCCTCCCTACCTTTCTGTATTTCGCAGAGCTGGCTTGAGACTGAACGTGACTGAACTTGTGTAACGTGTACTGTGACTCCATTTTGAATTTCATAACTTTCGTGTGTGAATAAAGAACTTCGTACTTTCGAATACGTGTTAATTTGTGAGCATCATCGAACCCGCGTACCACACACCCACAATACTGTACAGTAATCAAATACTCTAATAAATGTTATGATACGGGAACCTGAGGGAACTGATAGAACTCATTATAGTGTAGGGATACTAAATGCCCAAGAAACCTCCACCAGTGAGGCATCAGCATATACTCATGATAAAACTTTAAACAACCTTATTTGACTTGACGCAGAAAGGAAACACTAACTAATTTCTGACATCCGTCCGGGCTCAGAGTAGTACGTTTGAATCCAAAAGGGACTCCCATGTCTATTCGAACAAATTACCACAATTAACGATCAATTTGCCCCCTGTGACACGTGCGCCCCACGTTGGGAAACACTGGGTTAAAGGATTATTCCATCCACTCTTTTTGGATAGGAAGCTGTCAGGACTCATTAAAGAGGCGCTACATGCTTAAAAAAATCTCAACAAGTGTGTTAACCCTCCTTTGACTTGAGGGCAGAGAGGGCTCTAAACTTTGATTGATTTCAGCGGAATAAAAAAATATATCCTGAAGAAAGATACCACATACAGATATTAAAAGATTACGGACTATGTGTAATCCCTACAAAAATCAATTCTGAATGGAAACTGTAGCAACATACGACAGATATTACAGAAGAATAAACGCTAGTCTGAGCCTAACATTTATATCAAAAACGGGACGGGGAAACCCACAGGCTATAGAAGAAGGACAACTCTGTCATAACACATATATTTCTAATAATCCATGTTGAGATTCACTATTTCTCAGATCGATTAAGGGAATATACCGTCTACTCCTCCCCAGACAAGGCCCTCAACCTTACATAATTTCAACTAACAATGACGGCCTTTAAAAGACAATCATCGAAGAGTAAAATGCAGAACTGATTCTATATTTCATGCTTTCTGTCAGCTACCTTTCGCATTTGTCTATTTTCTGTCGTTGTCACACATCACGTGTTTCCTCGCGCGTCTCACATCGCATCTTCCTAATTAAACGCGCCGCCGTTGTGCAAATATCGCAAAAAAAAAACATAAATTTAGCACACGATAATTGGATTATCGCCATAATTGGATCATTGCTGGCAGCATCAAAGCGGGTGGCGGTCGTGACAGTTTGGGGCAGAGAACCGGAGATCGATTTTGAAATCGGAATCGTATCAAAAGCGAAAGTTATTTTCGACTCGTAACGTCCTTATTCAGTGTTACACAAAAGCGCTCCCACTTTTGTGCGCGCACGATGTTGCACTATTGTCGCTTGGGCTGATTGCAATTGCGCGATCTATGGAAAGAAAGGCTTAGGGTCAATGTCGCGCGCGTCGACTAATTGTTTCTGCATTAATCGCCGGCGGTGGGTGGACTTCGCCGCGCGCCCAAATATAAATCTCACAACGCCGCGTGCTGCGCACACATTACGACATCGAATTGTGTGCGATTAGTGATCGCATTCCCGCTGCTGCTTCACACCCATAAATTGCCAAATATGGGCTGTAAATAGCAATGATTGTGATTTGGCACACTGAGCCTCCTACATACTGTTCTATTTTTCTCTGCGTAATGATTTTATCGATTGCGTAACGTCAAAGAAACCAATTTTAACAAATAAGTTACGTCACTGAAGTATTACAGTAATTTTCATTCATTACTCTAAATCTTGGCAAGGAAGAAACAAACGGTAAGTAAGTATTATCATTTCAGAAAGGATAATACAATGCTAAGAAATTTATCATTACTATGGTTATATTTAATACGAAATTAATTGAAAATTGATAGATATAGGTAGAGACTTTGAAATTATGTCAAATATACACAAAACAATCGTGTTGTGGTGAAATAATTATACTTCAATTTCTGTATAAACAATAGACATAGACGGGAATATTAGTTATCTCTTTGAATCAAGTTTGGATTTGCATTCAATATTTATTCGTTGAAAACAAACCATTCATGATGAAATAAATATTGTTGGTTAAATATATCCATGAATTTATTTTCTATGAATAAGTTAGTATCGGGTCTTCTTCTTTCTACAAAGAAAATGTTAGTCGTGGAACAGTTTTTTGGGAGTATTGAAATGGATATTAAAAAAAAATACTGTGAACCCTGTCTTGCAAGAAGAGATTCACACTGACAATGAGTCCGTTGGGATTTTAGTGAAATTTGGTAGACGTGTAGAATAGGCCTAACAATAATGCCTGTTCAAGCGAGACGTCGCACTATCCAGGCATTATCCTTTAAAAGGAGTTTGAAAATATGCATCAAATTTATATATCTTATCGGTGACAGTCCTGCAAACGGCCGGTGTAGCTCGGTTGATGGAGTCCTTGCTTGCGAAGCTACCGAGAGAAAACAATGTCCCCATACAAGAAAAGTTCATAAACTGTCGTTCCAATCGCTAAATGCTTTTAGGGATAACGGGATTTTTCCCTTATGGGAAAAATACCTTCAGGTTTTTAATTTTATTTCCTGTAACTAGTATTAAGCATATTAAACTATTGTGCTGTTGATTTATATATCACCTTACCGAGGCCAAACAAAAAAGCTTTTGTTAAGTAGGAATACAGAAGCACATACTATATTAACTTGTATATATTGTATCCATGTTATTCATTTTGTAAAAATCTCTAATAAATTGTTAAATTGGAAATAAATTGCTTGCGAAGCTGAAGGTTGGGGGGTCGATGCTTACTTTTTGAAACATTTTTTTTTATTCGATTGTTAAATATTTTATAATAAAGTAGATGATTTCAATTTACAAATTATTATTTATTCGATAGCAATATTTTCACAAGATAATAATAATTCACAAGATGGATGATATCATAAAAACAACCCATATATTTTCCTTGTTACGTCCCATCAGAACAAAAAATTTGTTTAATTCTCACTTGAAGCAATTACGGATTGGCTTAAGAATACCTTATAAAGTAATTTTTTTTGATATACTTCCGATTAAATAAATAAATGCAGCCTGCAAAAAATTAATCACGGATCTTTCAAATATATAATATTCAACAACAAATATCTATAAAAATCGCTGATGAAGTTGACTGTTAATGAGTGCTTCACAATCAGTTCACAAATTCTCGTCACAGTCTGAAAATGGAAATTTTCGAATTAGGGATATTTGAAAATTCCATGTGAATATACAAATATATCATTTATTAGATGCGCTAGATGTACGAAAAATTTATGTTTCGGTTGTTTTTATGATATGTATCACCATGTATTATATTGTGAAAATATTGCTGTCGAATAAATAATAATTGTAAATTGAAATCATCTACTTTATTCTAAAAATATTTAACAATCGAATAAAAAAAGGTTCAAAACGTAAGCATCGACCCCCGACCTCCAGCTTCGTAAGCAGAGACTCTAACAAAAGAGCAAATATCGGTCACCGTTAAGATATATAAACTCGAATGCATATTTTCAAAATCCTTTTAAAGAATAATGCCTGGATAGTGTGTCGTCTCGCTTTAACAGGCATTGTAGGCCTATTCTACACGTCTATCAAATTTCATTAAAATCCCAGCAGACTCAGTGTGAACCTCTCCTTGTTAGCACGATTAATAGATCGTAGCGCTATGCAAAACCGCACTAAGCAAATCTATAAACCAATGTGATTAATTAAGACTTTTCAAATAATAGAGGCACATACATAGGTAAAAAATTAAAATAAGTTTAAAATGAAATTACGTTTTTTAGAAATAAGTTAGTACGGTAAATTCTGCCGTTTATGGAACCTTCTGTATAAGGAATCCTGACTCACGGAACATTTGTCAGGTACGTAGATTGTCGGGTATTTTGTAATGTTAATTAAGTAGTACGCTGAACCTGCTTTGCCGCATCGTATTCACTTGTAATCATCTATTATATGAGGAAACCTGTTAACCGTGGACAAAATGGTTGGTCCCGTGACTTTCCGTATACTGTAGGTAACATATGATAAAAATCTTGATTCGGTACAAAGGTCTTTGTTTTTACAAACAGAATCCTTTGTCTGTTTATTTTTAATCTTGAGTATACAAATGGACAGAACATAGAAACGTTTATAGCTCTCGAGCGTTTATAATCCAGGAGTCTTGAGTGTGAAAGGATTACAAACCCCCCGGGCTCACTCATGCCCATCCGTGTACTAAAAGATTGTTTTAAACTAAAAATATCACTTACTCAAATGTCCCTTTATTATTCAGACTATCCTTGATTTTGATCCACAGTCCAACAGGTTGCCGATCTCTGATCGAGGTGCTCACTTCAAGGTGCTAAATACGTTATCATAGCTCCGATGTCGCTTCATATTAGTGAAGTGCACCTATCGAACGTGATGAATATGTCAGATGCACCCATAGTAAACCGAATATCTGCCTTTTCAGGATTATGAAATTACTCTACATAGAAAAGATTGTTTTATCTTTTCAAACCCTAAAGTAGGCCAACAGATTTTAAAGAAGATATCATGTTCTGGAAAGAGCCGAAGCTTTAAAATTTGAAAATTTAATATTTCTGAGTTATCGCATGCTGACGACGTTCTCGTCATAGCAAGAGTTAGAAAGGAACTCCAAGAAACAGTGCATATCTGGAATGACATACTAAAGCTCAAGAGAATGAACATAAACTAGGGTAATGGTAATTTGGGAGAAAGAAAACCTAGAAGAAACGTAGCTTGAACAAATATAATCCTATATCTAGGATTTATCAACCAAAAGATGTATTTTTATTTCTCCAGATACAAGTATATCATACAATATAAACACTGTGCTACACTGTCATTTTGATGCGAAACCTGAACGTTAATAAGGACGGCAAAAAATAAAATGCAACCTGCGTAGATGAAATTTATTAAGGATGAAATAAAGACAGTGGGGGAAACAAAATGGAATAGGGTAAAAAACGAGGAAGTAAGAAACAAGCTGCAAGTAGACTGGACTGAAGTATGTATAGAACGAAAGCAGTTAAGGTAGTGGTTTCATCACCAAAGAGACAAGGAAGATCGGTAAGTCAAGAAGGTATTCTCATATTCTACTTAGGGGAGTACCTAGAAAATCATGACATGATTACGTCAACCAAAATACTTGTGAAGAAAGGTAAGACGATAAAGGCAGAAAAAAACTGGCCAAAAACAGAAAAGATTAGGCATGATTAAGCACAGAAAAAAATAATTAAAAAAAAAACTTATACATACCCTACTATGTGATAGATTGGGATACCAATGTGTGTGTACTCACACACCCACACAATAGTCATGCAAATTTACCCTGTAAATAAGTTTGCCGTTGTTCACCAATCGATCCATCGATTTCAGACAGGCGAATTTTCGATCTTCACTTGCCTTCCAATACGGACGGCATAGCAAACAATCTCCTCGACGCACGGCATAACATTAATTTGTTTACCGCTTTTTCCGATTGCAAATTTGTTGATATTTGCATTATGTTCGCTCCACGCGCCGCCCGAGGAGGCGGTTTAATCATTCATTCGACAAAGCGTTCGTGTGCCGCCGGCAATAATTTCGCTAACGCAGCGCGATTGGTACACAAATTTGGACGCGCATCGGCGACGCAGAGACGTGTGCGTGTTTTATTTCGCCGCCGCCGTCTTACGAAGCGCCCGAAGTTTGTTAATAAATGTCCGTTAGCGTAAACAGGCTTGCCGCCGCCGCATCGCAACGACCTTCTTATTGCGCGCGCCTGGCAGGCCCCGCTGTCGTCGCGGACGTGCCGCCTCCGCCGATGCAGCGAATCGAAGCCGGCCCCCGATACGGATTAAAACTTTCACAATAAAATCGGACGCGTCGATTTTCTAATATGTACAAGCGGCCATTATGCGCGCGCGGGACACAGATGCAAGAGAGTTATGGCCGGGGGACACGGCGGCGGCAAATGCGTTCGTGCCGCGCGTGCGAATTCGCCTGTTTCGGGTGCTCTCTCGAAAGCGGCGGCATGGCCGCCGCAATTAACGCGATTAATGCGGTTTTTGCGTACGCATTCTCAAGAGACGCGGGGAGGACTGGGACCGTCGAGGGACCCAAGAGAGAAAAAAATAGCTACGCACGCAGGCGATTCGATTAAAACATCGTCGTTGCCGCCGCCTGCATCATCTTCCGGCAGCGGTCGCGCATCGCGGCACACGATATCAATACACCCCCTGTGTGCGCCTGTGTCGCGCATTTGCGTAATTAAATTGCTGTTCGCAATTATCCGCAAATGTCGGTTATGCAAAAATTGCGTGTTAATGCGCCAAACGGGCAAAAACCACTTACATCAATTTGTTAATACGTTAGTAAGTGATTTTCACTTACAATTCTAACAATTACGTACATTTCTTAAAACAAAACAGAATAATACAACAGTTTGAAGAGACTACTACCCTCAAGGAAGGATGCCAAACGTATCAATACATTCAATGAATTATTAATAATCTTTTAACAATGTAAGAAAATTGGAAAATACCCAAAATGCTTTGGTTTTCAATCCATACAGTTAATATAAAATATAACAATCAATAATGAAAGTACCTAAACTAAAAGTATCGATGTCAAAGTAACAGCTGCAAATGTCGATACTTATTCATACCGAAGACTTTTACTGCCATCTATTAGGTCACTTCTTCATTCACGGAATTTCCGAAATCGGAGTTGTTGTCCAATATTCTATCCATCTCCTCATTGTGTCTTTTGGTAGTGCCGTGTTTTTCATTCGGTTTACATGCTGGTAACAACATCTTCTTCTCGGTCTGACTAGGTGATTGATGTCTTCAGTCAAGCAGGTGCGTATATCCTCACTAATTACTGCTAATTCAATTGTGCTCATTTTTGCATTGATCTTGATGTATCTACTCTGACCTCCGCAGCATAAGTTATCAAGAGGCGTACCACTGCTATGAATATTTTGGTTTTGGTTTCCATACTTGTACGATGTTTATTTCTCCAGATCAGACCTTTCAGGCATCCCACTACTCTAGCTTCTTCCATGATTTGCTCTCGTGCCTCTTCTTGGTTCCCATGGCTTGCGATCTGTGCCCCAAAGTCCGGAAAACTCAAAGCTTGCTGGATAACGGTTTTGTTTATTTCTAATTTTCATCTCATTGGATTTTATTTGCAACAATCCAAATATATCGGTTTTGAAAAATTTCAAGCGGAATGAAAAAAAATCCTTATCAATAAATGCATTGATTGGTTGAAGCTTTTAGATCCATTTGCCCTCTCTGTGTGTTCAATGAGCAATTCTGTGAAATTTACACTTCACACATGCAGATGGTGGAGAAATCATTCACTGACGAAAATATTAGTAATTGCGATATCAAAATATCGAACTGAAATACAGGTATGTTTCGATACTTTGTTGACACCAATTATTTACATCCCTGCATTGGATATAGATGTATTTTACTTCCTTCATAACAGAAATACGTGGAAATTGATAATGAATAGTTTTAAAAACCCCAACTTCCCGTTTTTAACACGATCAAACCAACTTGAACTTCATACATAAATTTTGCATAATGTCTATAATCAAACTTCTTAAACATGATCAGAAAACACAAACTGAAAAGCACACACACCTAGGTTCGCAAATTCTTGTCGATTTGTATTTAGATGTACCAGTTTTTCATTAAAATAAACTATGTATAATATTTTTTTTCTTGTAAGTTACAGTAATATAATGAATAGCGCGTATTCAAACAAATTAGATGGTCATTTCTTCAATCGTCCCAGCATTTGTTCACACATTTACAAGTTTTACTCATTGTGACAACAAACCAAATGTTTACAATCGAATGAACAAACCAAGCAATGCAAAAAAAGTAAAATAAAGAATTGAAACGTAGAAAACACAAAGCTTGGGCAATGCACAGCTGCGCAGCGTCAGAAAATGTATTGAATTCAACAGCAGAAACCGATTTTAATTCGATCCAAATGCTCCCGTTTTTGTGTCACATAAAATTGTAATAAATCCAGCGCGACAAAGCACTGCAGGAATGTGCGAAGACCATCGGCCCCGTCCCTGCTGTGCTCCGCCTGCAAAAATACTGATTCCTCTCTCAATATGTAAAACTAAATTCGATCATTCGCCCTTTCTTTCACTTAATATCTCTTACACGTAATAGAAAATAAAGCGCTCTTTTGCATTATGTATATGTCAAAACTGCTTAAATAAACTCGAATTCATTCAGGATTAAAAATTGTATCCGTATCTAGAGCTTAGCGTAAACCTTAGCTTCTTACAAATAAGAATTAAAATATTTCGTTAATATTTACAGGAACTATACGCTATATTCATCATTTCTCACCGCTAATTCTTCGTACTGCACTTCATTTACGCCTGCTACTCTCTCAAATATTTTCTCTCTCATATATAATAATAATTTGCAATTAAAATTTTAAGTATAAATTCAATATTGTTTTCACATACTTCGTTTTCATGGCTCTATTTGGAGTCGACGTTGTCATACATTAAATACACACGTACCTACGCACTATGTGAATGAATTTGAAGTAAATTTCGGTGTCGAGATGATTTTTCGCCCTTCTCGCTTTTGGTTCGATTCTCGCGACAAAAAAAAAAAACAAAGCAAAAAAAAACACGTTTCTTCGGTTAGGCCAACAACAATTCACCCCGCATTGCCGTACGCAGGATTCTAGACGGGTTTTGATTTCACGTTCCACTCGCATCGCTCAAGAGAGAAAAAAAAACTGCTCAAACTGCGCTTAATTAATACTGTCGCTAAAATAAAACCAGTCTGGAATCGTATATCACATTGTTTTTCCTCTCTCAAAATAAACGCCTTTTGGATTAAGAAATACAGGCTAACACTCATAAATGCACATCATAAAAACAATTCGGCTGTAAATATCTTCATCGAGGTCGTGAAATATTGGTAATTGGTGGCTATATATGCGCATGTCATGTAGGCATTTCGATAATTAAGTAAAACTCTTTGGTTGCCCCTCCGTTCACATCAGTAACAGTGTCTCGAGATACGTAACTCACTTTCTGCAACTATTTTGTTCAAAAGCGCTTGAAACAATTATGTACACAAAATTGTAAATAGTTATATAGTAAAAAATGAATAAAGGTTCAATATATCTCTCTACCTGCCGTTAAATCATTCTTATATACACTATACACGTAATTTTAGGTGTCTCGAGATACTTTTTACGTCAAAAATAATAGAGCTTTAAACAATCAATGGAAAGTTCAATCATTTTTGAGATTGTATAAATCTGTACACATTTTGAGATTCATTTCTGGTTTGCACTCAGTAACTCAGAGATTTCGCGAATAATAGCTCGCCGGGGTAAAAAAAATAACAAGTTTCGAATATGCTCCACATGACACAGGCGTTCGTTTGTCTCCAGCTGCCTACTTTTGACTATATATCGCCCTAACGAGAAGATGCCCATGCAAAACATTCTCCTAGAAAATAATGACACCCTGTAACATTAAGTATGGCCATTTCGATGAGGGCGCCCGTTGATTTCTTGAATGTTCGGAAATGTTGAACATCGTTACATTCTTCCGTCGAAATGAATCAGCGATCGTGAACTCCACCTACTAATAAACCTAATAAGGCATTTGCATAAATTGTTGTAATTTGGTCGTTTTGTGTATGTGTGTGCAATTGGTATCTGATCAGCAATTGGTTCTTCAGGCGTAATACCGCCACGCTGCTATTGTACAGTCTAGGACCTAATTCAATTCACATCATCATCACCACGCTTCTGCAATCATTCCGTTATCAGTTAGCGCGCTTGCAAACTCTCGTAATGCCCGTTTTGCCTAATATCTACCTACCTAGATTTTAAAAAAGAACGCAATTAACTCGAAGAAAGTGGAATAAACTCAATTCTATGGCACTTAACTCCTTACCTAGTCGTAATAAATGGTCGAACATGTTTAGGGTACACATTTGTGACCGCTCTTTCCGCGTTGTGTGTTCGTTTATCTGTGGGGTAAAATTGTCTCTGTTGCTTTTTGTAATTTAATGTCATCGCCACCTTTCGCCGCATTCCACGCCCGCATACTATGTCTCTATCTGTGCAGAAAATGTAACTGTGGTCCGAATGCCTGGAAAGGTGGCTGGGCTCAATAAGTGGCCAGCACGTTGCCGTTGGCGGTGGGTACGTTCGGCACGACGGGGTGCGCATTCGCCGGATGCATAAGCGTCTGCTGCAGGATGGAGCCGCCGGCGACAGATGTCGGCAAGGCGGCGGCCTGCGTCGCTTGCGCCTGCATGCTGGCGGCGCTCGTCGACACCGAGATGGGTGGCTGCTGGATTTGTATCTCAACGATGGGCGTCGCATTCGGTGGTAGTTCTTGCTGGTGTTTTCGAAGATGCCTAAAATTGTTCTCAGATTAGTTTCACCATTTTGCCGTATATTATTTTGAAGAAATTTTCTGGTAATTACACTTGGGAATTCTAGATAATGTACAAAGAAAAATAAGTAAAAATATAAATGATTTTATGTTCTGCGTCTTTTTTAAGTTAATTTTCTCATCGCCGTCTGTTAACAGCGTCTCAGCAAGCAACGAAAATAGTGATAGTAAACATGAATGCGTCCAGGTTAAAGATTGGTTATTCGTATAAAAAGATGTATAATCCAATCCAAAACTCTTTTAATTCATAGGTTACATAACCTAGCATGACTAAATATTTTTGCTTTTTTACAAAAAAATAATGACAACCTCAGAATGTAACTATTATATTTACAATTGTTTATTTTCCAAATGCGATTTTTTCAATACTGACCGTAGCATATTGCCTTTCTCAACGAACGTCCGTCCACAATCGGGACAAGCATGAGGACGTTCACCGCTGTGCGAACGCCGATGTGACACGAGGTGGCCCTTGCACATGAAGTCCTTCTCGCAGAGATCACAGCGAAACGGCCGCTCCGCCGCTGCGCCCTTGTTGTGAGAGCGCTGATGGAACAGCAAGTTGCCCTTCAACGGGAACGACTTGCCGCACTCGCCGCAGCTGAACGGTCTTTCGCCTTTGGGAGGAACGTCTTGATAAGTTCGGATAAGGACGGATGGTGAGTGAATTTGGCAAACACAATGGACGAAATATCGAGTGTATATAGCAGATGATGTCCACAAAAGTTTGTTATTTTAAAAATTATAGGATTTTTTAGTATCGAAACACGAAAATATCAATATCGATTAACTGATATACTTATCGAAAAATAACGCTTCAAGTGCCAGCTATTGACGATATATCGAAATGCAAAATGATCTTGAATGTAAAGGGTCATTTGCTTTATCGTAAACGAGGTAAGAAATTATGGACACCCCTGTCATACACTTTTTATTTTAATGGCTACACACCTGTGTGTGAACGCATGTGATTTATGAGATGTTCCTTGCGGGTGAACGGCTTACTGCACACGTTGCAGCAGTGGGGCGTCTCACCGGTGTGCTGCCGCAGGTGATTCGTGAGGTGCTCCTTCCGCGTGAACGTCTTCTGGCAGAACTCGCAGCGATGCGGGGACTCGCCAGTGTGTATCCTAACGTGGTTTGTAAGGTGCTCCTTGCGCGTAAAGCTCTTCGAACAGAAGTGGCAGCGATGCGGCGACTCGCCAGTATGCTGCCGCACATGATTCGTGAGGTGCTCTTTGCGCGTGAAGCTCTTCGTGCAGTAGGTGCACTTGTGTGGCGACTCGCCCGTGTGCTGTCGCACATGATTCACAAGGTGGTCCTTGCGCGTGAATGCCTTTGGGCAGTAGTTGCACCTGAAAGGAGTCTCCCCCGTATGCTGGCGTACATGATTGATGAGATGCTCCTTGCGCGTGAAACTCTTCGAACAATAACCGCACCGATGCGGCGACTCGCCCGTATGCTGGCGCACATGATTCAGCAGGTGCTCCTTCCTCGTGAACGTCTTCGAGCAGAAGTCGCAGCGATGCGGCGTCTCGCCCGTATGCCACATAATATGGTTCGTGAAGTGCTCCTTGCGCGTGAAACTCTTGCCGCATATCTCGCAGCGGAAGGGTGTGTCATTGGTGTGCGAGCGCATATGGTTGGCAAGATGCTCCTTACGCGTGTACTTCTTTCCGCAAATGGTACATTGATGCGGCGTTTCGCCCGTATGCCACATCACGTGGTTCATGAAGTGTTCCTTCCGCGTGAAGCTCTTCTTACAGATGTCGCATCGATGTGGCGTCTCGCCGGTATGCTTGCGCACATGGTTGACCATGTGCTCCTTGCGCGTGAACGTCTTCGCACAGTACTGGCATCGGTAGGGTGTCTCACCCGTGTGGCAGCGAGTGTGATTCTCCAGATGCTCCTTGCGTGCGAACGACTTGCCGCACACGGTGCAGTTGTACGGCTTGTCGGTGGAGTGCCGCTTCATATGGCGCTCCAGTGACGCAGCGTTCGCGAACACATGGAAGCACACGCTGCACGTGAACATACTGCCACCGAGGTGGCACTTACCGTGCCGGCTCAGCTCGGCGGCGTTAGGGAACGCTTTGCCGCACACCTGACACGTGAACGGTTTGCGTTCTGTGTGGTAACGACGATGGACTATTAGTTGGTAACGAAATTGGAACATTTTTCCACAGATATCACAAACATGTGTGCCTTAACAAGAGAAATTACAAGGAATTACACAGTGCGTACCTCACAACATACACACACGTATCAACTATTACAACGCCAATTCAACAATTTACGCAAACCTCACACAAATAATGCATGATTTTGCAGTACCCGCTGCTTAAAAATAATATGAATTAAGGATTGCAACCATTTACCATTTTCCATTTTACCGGCAATTTAAATAAAATGTAGGTTCACCGATAAATTATCGGCATTTTTTTCTCTTAAAAGAATGTTGAAATGAAGAATCATGAATTGCCACTTCCGTTGTGGAATGGTGGCATTGACGTATTATTACAGAACCGCTAATATCCTAGACAACCAATTTTAACAACGTATTTTAATGTGCCTGTGATGGCGAAGAATGCCTCAATTGTCCGTCATGCAATTTAATGATTTTTTTACGAATAGTCCATATATAGAAATAATTTTTGTTAACGGCTCAAAACGGCGAAAAACACCGTTAACACAAATTATTTCTATGTATGTACTACACGTAAAATAAATTTCATTCAATTCCGAGTCGGACAATTGATTGTTAGTTAAAATTTTTAATGTGATAAGGGTAATTTGCCAAATGGCACTGACTATTAGCGATTCTGGAGTAATAACCATTTTATTTGGTCAGCAATTTTTATAAAAGAATCGATAATTCATGTAAACATTTACCGGAATGTTTATAAAAATTAATTAATATAAATATACCGGTAAATCAGTAAACTGAAAATAATTCTTAATGATTCTTAATAATAATTCTTAATATTCGTGATTCGTGAATACAATCCTTAATGTGAAATGTAGATTATATTCGTGATTTTATAAAAAGCGTGTAAATATTGCATACTCTGAATTGTAATTGACCAAAAATTACGGATATAACATGACTTCACTCACAATGACTTCATTGTATAAATACAATGTCTTTTTGACGATATTTCAAGCATTCAATAAAAGTTCTATGATTTGTTCACATGCATGATTTAAAAAAAAAATCATAAATTAACTTTGTTCGTAATCGTAATAAAAAAATGAAAGTTTTAAATTACCATGCAGTTTACAAATAAACAATTTTGAAATACCTGCAATGAGAGTAGGTGAATTCTCCGAGTTGATGCCACTGGTAGACGCCTCCTGATCACCCTCGAGGACTTTGGGGACTGTGGTGATGTTATTTACAACGCCACCTTGTAAGTTCACCGCCTGTGGGTTTTGGCTGGGCTGCACATGTGCGCCAGCCGTGGGCTCTGTTTGGATCTTGCCAAACACCTCGTGGTAGGCGAGCAGCTGGTTGAAGTCGACGTCGACGTTCACCTTAAACATATTCTGAACCATTTCGACGCCGATCGTTTTAGCGAGATCCTGATCTGGCAGGCCGGTGGAGATCTTCACGATGCTGCCGTCCGCCGTGCGCACGTCCATCAGATTCGGCTTGATGTCCTGCAGGCCGAACTGCGCCGACAGAAATTTCGTCGCGCTCTGCAGCGCCTTCTCGTCCTTGATCTCGTGCAATTGCTCCTCGCCACCGCCGCCGGCGGGGCCAGCTGCAGGCGGACCACCACCGCCGACCGCACTGTTCGCCGTCGGTGCCTCCGCAGACTCCATGCGCACGACGTTGTCGAGTACCTGCTGCACCTGCAATTGTTGTAGATGCTGCACGGACATCGCCTGCTGTGGCTGCAGCTGATTGCCACTGGCGGCAGCATTTGCGCCTTGGATGTGCAGCTGGGCCTGTGTGAGGTGCGTCGCCAGCTCCTTGTGCTCCTTATTGTCGTCGATAACCGATACCATATTGTCTTGCACTTGCACCTGCACCATGTTCGGCTGCGATTGCAGCTGATTGTGCTGCTGCTGCTGTTGCTGCTGGCTGGTGACGAGCGCGTTCGACTGGTGATTGGTCAACTGGTTGTTCGGGGTGTCCAAGTGCATTGTACTTGTAGGCACTGTTAGATTCGCATTGTGCGACAGAAGAATGTTGTCCGGCTGAATCAAGCCGCCTGAATGTTGAGTCACACCTGGATCCTGTACAATGTTGTATATTAGTTTACTTGCATATCATTGCCAACGTTCTAATAGCAATACAACAATATTTAGATTGTGATTAACCGAATCGTTCGAAATAACTACAACTAACAAATTCATTTCAATTTTCACTGTATTTGATTAATTTTTATTCGTTTAATGTGATTTTTTAATACCTTGTTTATTATAATTCATTTGCTATTGATAAGTAACGAAAATATTATATTTCGAGATACTTGCATCAATAAACAATTTTCACAACTAGGAGCATAAGTTCCAGAAACACTTCCTTATACTTGACTCATATAATACATTCCAGTAAACCTAGACTACAGGGCATTCAAATATACTTTTAGGTTTGTATAGTCAATCTTTTACGATAACTAGACTCATGTACGTTTATATTATACATATACAATGTTTTATGCGTGCTGTATCAATGCCTTTTGCCCATTATGAGAAATATAAATCATTTCGCATAGTTTCTTATAACACTTTGTAAACCATGATATCATTCCGTGTCTGCGACCTGTTGGTCAAATTTTCCGTCGTAGACAAGATTCCGTATATTAAGGATTCCACATTGGGCTGATTTCAGTGTGTATAGGTGCAGATTTTAAATATGTTAAATAATTTTCTTTAAAAAACTTGTTCATTTTCAGTTTGTAATGTTTTGCTTGAAAATGGTTAATCATTCAAAGCATTCCTGTGAGAACTTTTAAGTCACATTTATGATGAATGTTATATTTCCTAAACGTCATAACGTTTGCAATTTACTGCTGCAAACATTGAAATGTGAATTTTTATGTTTTGACAATAATAGTCCTTTGTTTCAGCGGCAGGTATTTAGATTATCGTTATCTGTTTAATTAAAAAATGAAAATTAAACTTTAACCGACAAAGTAAGTAGTGATGATTGCAAATTGTTTTCTATTGCCCAATAGTGACTCTTTGGTATAGCAACTTATGGAACGGTATCGACACCAAAGTATCAAGACTTACAAAAATCGAAATTGAATATAACTAAACGACTAAACGGTTAAGGTTGCGGATCCCGAACTTTTTGTAGTTGTTCATATATTTTTGGCGTCCCATTTCAATTTTCGTGACTAATCTAATGTAGTATCAATTCGTGTTGCGCCTCTTTGCAAGTCACTAAGGTTCGTCGCAAGGGAAATCCTTCGTGTTCAGTAATGTTCCAATGAAAATCTCCCGTTACGGGCACGTGCCCCTTTGTCAAAATATTGTTTATGCGTTAAAAGGCATACCGCACACAGTAGCTTCCGCACGCCTGATTCTCCTTAATCAGGACGTGGAAAAGTAAGCACCACGAGATCTTATTTAGAAAAGTAACGGGAATCGAACCCTGGCTCTTTGCATTACAACGGCAATGCTACGCACAAAAACAAAGCCACAGGATAATTAATATACTCCATTACTTGCAATAGTCACGCGCCCAGCCCAGTTTGAAGAAGCTGCATTAGATGTTGTTGTTGAATTTATGCTTCGCTCGTGCAGAGAAATACAAAGAGACTGATACATCGATTCCAATACGTTTTTGACCTTCTTAGTATTGCCTAATCTTATTCCAACTTATTTTTTGTTTGGTTCGATCGAGCATCGACTGACATGGTCAGTACCTCTATTAAATTCCTTTTCAATAAATTTAGTCATACTAATCCCCCTGGACTCGAACTCAGAACCTTGCGGTCAGCTGTCATCGAGTTTGGCTGGACAACCTAATTATAAAGGTTCGATTCGGTGAAATTATTAGTGTGGTTCGTCAGTCCCAATTCAGTCTGGCGACAACAGTGTCGGAAGTGACTGCAGGATATAAACCTATTAACTAGATAAAAGTGCTTATTTACAAGAAAAACTAGACGACACGTAATGAACAAATTTCTATCTAACTTCGGGGTTTCCAAAGGGTGCGCCGCGACGATCCTCCATCTCCTAAATGAAGGGGTACCCTCTCGCCCTTGGATCCGAATTTGCAAATGGATTCTAATCCCGGACAAGCCTGTCCTCTTTGAAAACAAAACAAACTGCTCTATCTCACTGTAGCATTTTCAATTAACTATTAGGAAAGTGACAATATACTAAAATTTTAACTGCACCGCAACCTGATCAGGTTTATAAAATCTCACCTCCTGTTGTTATAGATCTATTTGGTTACGAATTTTTTAAAGGAACAAAGATAATGTGTTCAATTTTCGGTTTGTTTACATGTAAATTTGATAACAAGTCGAACGAAAGTTTAAAGTAACAAAAAGGCTAGACGACGATATGCATAAACAAATGTAGTCATGGAAACAGGCTAAAAACAACATACTTGCGTTAGTTTCTGGTTATCGTTGCGTGCCGCCGATCCAGGCAAACCGTAAACAGACACTTGTGGTATAGGTCCGGGCAGTAGATTCGTCAGCACCCAATACTTGGCGACGGAGCTGAGAGCAACGGCGTTGAGCGCGGTTGTATTCACGCGCAAATCGGTGACGGCCGTCGTCGTTGCTGTCTGCGACCTGGTGGAGACCTAAAAAAGTCACAGTTGTGCGAGTTGAATCAACATTTCGGCCGTGAGCCCGCTGGCCAAAGACGGAAACGATGGGGACGCACGCGCAACGTACGTCTATACATACTTCATTGTTCCCATTGTTCGCATGTGCAGGAAGCGCCTGCGATCCCTCAGCGTTCATGTTCGAGCAGCGCGCACCTGGTGCATCAAGTCATCGCCGCGGTGTGCTGGGCTGCCGTGTGTCGTGCGCTTGCAACGTAAATCGTTCCCTTTTGGAAGCGAGGCCCAGTGCTTTCGCGTGACGTTTCTTTCTCCTGGTGTTGGGTTAGTTGTTGGTTTCTGTTTTTTTTTTTTCAAAAACCGCTATCACGTGAACGCACACTCGCCGCCGCCTGTCAATTCATTGTTGTTGAGCGACGATGCGGCGGGACGCGCAGGGAAGCCATTACGAACGCGACGACGCGGCCCAGCGGCGGCGGTTGGGCGAGAAAAAGCGCGCGCGCGTTTCGCCGACTAGGGGGGCGGCGTGGCGTGCCGCAGCCGCGTGCCTTCGCCCGGCCCGACGACACCAACTTCACGACACTGCACTACACCAGCTCAACGTCGTTGCGATTCTCCACAGCGTTGGGGCGCCCAACTACGCGATAATGAGTTGCATGGACGCGCGCGCGGGGTGGTACAAACAATATAAACAAACTAAGATGGCCGGCGCGACGTTGTCAAATGCCTCGACTATGTCGACTCCGTGTTGTTTTTTCGAATATTTTCGTCATAGTGTTGTTAAAACTTCGCAATAAATACCCGAAATTACGCAAAAGTTGTCGAAACATTTATAAATCATACAATTATTGATTATATTTCTATATAATGGAGTAAAACGTCTCTAAAGTAACAAGGAACAAGGGATTTCTTATACTTTTGGCAACACTGCTTTAACCACAATGGTTCTCAATGAGGATGCGCGTGAGATAGAAAAATTCGACGCAGAAAATTTGAAAATTTAAATATATTTTGAGTGTTTCAGAAATATATAATGCATTTCACATATTTATTTGCATGATTTCTAACAGATATTTATTGTTTACATCTTTCTTCATTTTGTATTTATACTTCTGATTAATGTGTTTAATTGTAAGTCTAAATTCAACAAAAATAGCTCCTGTACTCAAGTGAGGTTATTTTGATACCAATATCGCTAACAATATGTAACTAACACAGACTTCGCCACTTTAATGTGGCTTACCTAATTTTTTACATTCACATTTAACCTTAGTAAACCTAACCTTAAATAACTTTGTCAAATCTCACGTAACCTCCCCAAGTTATATTTAACGCTAGGTTTTGTCTAATTGCAATACTAATTGCCTAATTGTAAGTGTACATTCAATTATATAGCACCTTTACTCATGTCAGCATATTTTTATATTTCTATAGCTAACAATAAGTGTACCCTATACAGACTTCTACCAATTAACCCTTGTCTAACTTCTCAAAACCACATTTAACCGTAATAAATCTAACCTTAAATAACTTTGTCAAACTTGGCGTAACCTCCCCCAGTTATATTAAATTTATGAATTGTGTAATTGTAATTTTAATTACTTGCCTAATTGTATGTCTTCATTAAATCATATAGCACCTTTACTCAAGTGACCTTATTTTTATATTTCTATGACTAAGTGTGTCCTTTACAGACTTCAACCCATTAACCCTTGTCTAACTTCTCAAAACCACATTCAAACGTAACAAACCTAACCTTAAATAACTATCAAACCTGACGTAACCACCCCAAGTTATATTTAACTTTATGTATGCCTTGTCTAATTGTAATTCTAATTGACTAATTGTAAGTATGCATACAATAAACTAGCACCAATCCAGACTTCACCACATTAAACTCAGTCCCGCCTAATCAGACAAAGCCACATTTAACAGTAGTGAACTTAACCTCAAATAACTGTATCAAGCAAAAGCTCCCTAAGTTATATTTAACCTAATTAAAGCAAATTAAATGATTAATAATTAAGTATTATCTTTGTCAATTTATTTATATTCATAGCTAACGCTGAATATATCCCCAAACGTGGTTATAATTCTCACATTACTTCGACCTATTTAATCTAAATTAATTCTACATTAATTCTGTGAAAAGTTAACCTTGAATAATATAACTAAATGCGTATTCACTTTACTGAATGATGCTTAACATTATACTCCAGGTGTTCTACTGAATTATACAGTTATAATTAAAATAAATACGTATATTAACAAAGATAACAGACAAAATAAAGCACAACTCAATTATTCATCACAAGTATCTTCTAATCTTCAACCACCTCCTCGTGGATTTCATCCTCTTCGTTAACACTATCACTGGTTTTGTTCAGATTTGGGACTAAAGCTGTGTCTGGTATGTTCAAGCCCTTTGCCAGTGCCTCGACGAGCTCCCTACTGACGTAATATGTAATACGTGTTTGAGAAGTAGACGCGAGGATTTGCCGAAGCTCAAAGAAGAACTGTTTTGCCTGTGGGAATTTTTCATTCTTAACCGACATTTGTATCATCATCGCATAAATATCTCCAGTTCGTACTGTTGACTCCAGTTCATCATTACCACTGGCTAGCAACATTTTGCATTGCTGTATTCCGTTATTATAATCTCCACGTTCAAACAGGCGCTTAATGTCTACAAAACGCTTCACAGCCGTTAATTGTTGCTGGGTGATTTCGACGGCTCGCCGATGCGTGGCTGCATCATTAGGCTGGCCTACTTTTGCAAGAGCACGTTGGGCTTCGGTCAGAGCACCCAGTGCTTTTTCGTAGTTCTGGAACTCGTCAATTTCCACATGGGCACAAGCGACGTAGAAATTCGCGAGTAAATCCAACGCTTTTCCCTTTGAATAAAACGTAATTATGTTCTTCAGAATATCTGGTTGGTTCTGCCAGTCTAAGGACTGTAGGTAATTCGCAGCCATAATGTAAATCTCTCGTTGTCGGGAAACTCCTGCGAAGAAAACGATTTTTTGGGTGTCCCCAGATTTAAGTAGAGCTTTCATCGCCTTTACTTTATCGCCAGCCTGCGTATATTTCTTTGTGGCCACGTAGTACTGACCCTGTGCCATTAGAGCATTTGCTAACTTTATCAGTATATCTAAGCGTTGCTCCTCGGGCACTTCATCTTTTTCTGGTGTGAGTTTCTCCGCAAGCTCTTCTGTTAATTGCACATTGTGACTGAAGCAAATATCAATAGCCTCTGCGTATTTTTTGCCGATTGCAAAGAGGTCCACAGCCTTGTCATATTCCTCATTAACTATAAAGAACTCCGCGCATTGCTTGATCAACAGTGGATCGCTATCTGCGTTCAGATCGGTGGCGATGGTTTGCAATACATCGTTGAGCCGTGTGCGATAAGCCAAATCAAGAGCCTTGTGCATCATACCTCCACGGTGGTATAGAGTTACAGCCTTGTCCAGAATACCCATTTCTTCAAAATGTCGAGCGCATTCAATTATCTGTCGGTTACCTGCTACGGAGCCAAGTAACCACATCTCTTCCATCATGTTCTGTTCTTTGCATAAACGCACAGCATTGTAAAATGCATCTGCTTTGATGAAATACGAAACTGCGTTCTCGATGTTACCTACTGATTCGTAACAATGCCCCATGTGGTAAAGAGCTGCTTTGTCCCTTGCTTTGCGTGCCAATTCGGCCGCACGTGATTCCTCTCCCAGGAAAGTGAGTACACGCACCTGATTGTAGATATCATTCGCTTTGGCATATATCTCCAATGCGGTTTGCATATCACCCTGGGATTCATTATATTGACCCCACCATTTCAACAACTCACTAAACAAACAATACGAAATACTGAACATAGTATCATATAAACAAGGAGCCAACTTACGGGTCAGATGTTTTAGTCATATGTTCCTGCAGGAGATCAGGATGATCTATTAACATCCTAGGAACATTGGAGCCATGGGTTACCGCACTTTCATAATGAGGAATCGCTTCCCTCAGCCGACCGTCTTGTTCTAGAACTCTCGCTGTGGCGTGTTCAGTATTACGTAGATGAATCCGATCTGCATCTTGAGCAATTTTTAAAGACAGATCTAGGCGATTACGTCTACGATAGAGTTGATTTAGAAGGTCATAACGATTGGCCTCTATTAGGAATTGTTCTGCCTCTTCCTGAAACCAAAGTATTTGTACCATCTGATCCGAGAGAGTAGAAGGTACTTACCAGCATTCCTAACTGTACAGCCAATTCCGAAAGTTTTGCTTCAAACGACAGCGACTCATCTTGCATTGCAATTCTGAGTGCGCGAGCTGACCGAGCATTCCCCATGTGTCCCAAACAAACTCCAGCAACGTCTAGCCTCCTTGTCTTCACACACATCCGAGCCAAACTACTCCAAACACTGGTGCTCTGTACAAGCTTGATAGCCTTAAATGCTTCATCCATGTTGCCCAGGGACAAGTAGAAACTGAAATCCAGCACTGCTTCTTTCGTTGCCTTATTGCACAACTCCAGACCGTTGAAATCATTCATCAGCTCACGATGAACGGATAATTTTTGAAGGATTGCAATATATGGAGTGGCAATACCCAACAGTCTAGCATCTGGATCAGTAGCACGCACATCCTGTATGGCAAGTCCGCGATCTTGAGAGTAGAAGATTGTCACTAATACTTGTTCTTCTAGTTCCAGAGGCTTGTGGTTAATTTTCCTCGAATTCTTTAAATTCTCCATAAGCTTTTTATCCTTGGTAGTCATTGATCGCTTTTTGGCATTGCAACAGAGCAAACGCGGATCTTCAATATCCCAGCAAACAGTGATCAATGCTCGATTTGTACATATATGATTAACCTGATTCTTTTTCTCGGTCGATGTATCTTTAGCATCAATATCAATATCATTATCTTCGTCGTTATTCTTGTAAAAATCATAATTTACAAGTGTATCATCTTCGATATTCCATAAGTAAAGCTTACCATCTGGTATCAAACTGGCGTCTGCTAATGTAAGAGCTATACGATTTCCAGTTCTATTGGATTTTGCTTGAATGATTTCCCCAAAGTCTGATACCATATCATACATAGACTTCACGGGGGTAGTCAGCTTTGGTTCACTATCGGAAATATCGTAAACTTTAAGAAAGCCGTCCATCGTAAATACAACCAAATTATTTCTAGATAAATCCATTCCAATTGGTTCACCTTCAGTACTAACCACAGGAATGGTAGCCAGAACGGATCCACTAGAGCTACGAATTGTAATTCCTGTTTGAAACATGACTATTACATTTTGGTCATGCAGACAAATCTTTTCATTGTCACATGGGAAATTTCCGAGTTCAATAGCGGTCATTGCTGTTTTTCGTGACAAAGAGTATACGGCAATAGCTCGCCCATTCGTCACAGCCAAGTATTCGTCATTTAGCGAAAGATCTCCCACTTGCAGATCACATTTAACGGTAGCACGTCCTTCTGGCGTTTCAATGAGAATTTCATTCGCAGAACGTTGGGTAGCCCAAATCTTTTCAGTGAAGCACGCCGCCAGGATCTGCTCCTTCATAATATATACACGTGTGACACAATTGACGCTCAGCAGGGGTTGACGCATTTGAATCGTGCCCCAGTGTAATTGTTTTACGGTTCCAGTCACCCCGCTTATGTTCTGTAATTCCCAGATATCTTCAGGTTCCCCAGACTTCTTATTCGCTGAACGCACCCAGAAATAAATCCGTCCACAATGTGTCCCCGCACAAATAGTTTGATTCACCTTGCAATACGACAAACACGTAAACATCTCGTTCATCTGCCGGCTAATCTCTTCACTGGGACTGTTAAAGTTCTTCAGAGTTGTTGGTAGCACATAGTTGTCATTGCTATCAATATCCCATATTCGTACAGTCAGATCACCTAGATAACATTAAGCTTCGGTAGAGTTTTTCACCTTAGTGGGCACTTACCTGTAAGAACAGCCAAGGAACTGCCTCCACACCATACCAGGCCTTGATTTGTAGTTCCCCGACTATTCTGCATTCGTCCACTCATCTTCACTTTAATCAACTCGCTGAGATGTCCCTGGAAGTCAACTCGGAAATGACCGATTGTCAAGCCTTCCATCATCACCACTATGGAATCAGAATTGGGATGGTAGAGAATATAAGTAAGAGGATTTCCTTCAGTATTCAGGACTTCGGCACAGGCACCCCCCTGATTGATGTAGTAGATCACACCGCTCTGAGTGCCAACAAAGAAGCAGGTATTATCAGAACCATCTTGCACACGAAATTTTCTGGCTGTAGTTTTAGGTCGCCAATTGCTGAACATATCCAACGCCCGTTCATCGCCGTTCACAGCTGCTTTGGCCAGTCCCTCGACATCGAACTCAGGACTCGTTTTAATCGTAAGACGAAACGTAACGTGGGTGATGGTGTCCTTAAGATCATGGTGAAAAGCAGTGATAATCTCACCTCGACTATCTACTTTCCATCCAACCAATGATCCAGTCTATAAGACAAGCTCAATAAGAGACGTTTTTCCAAAACACAGTATTGCTAACATACCGTATCACAGCTGACCAGCCTACCACCTTTCTCACTGAATTCCAAAATCGTAATAGGCCCCTGATGAGGACCGACGACGTTAAGAAACTCGCGTTCGCCGGTCCATACTCGCAACTCCCCATTTTCCCACCCACAGGCGAAAATCTGTCGCTCCGGGTGCCAAGCAAGTGCAGTCACTTGCGAAACCGAATGATAAGGAAAGTTCACATCTCTCAGAGGTTCACCCTGTAGAATGAAATCATTGAAAACAACGAAAACCATAAAATACATACTTACCAAATCATCAAAGATTGTGACGAAGCCTCCACGTTCCTGCGAATAGCTGGCAACAGCAAGCAACGGGAGAGTTGGATGCCAAACCTCATCGGTGGTGATTGTGTCGGATTCAACAAAATTCACTGGATTCTCGAAATATAGAGTCATTTCGTTGAATGTATCATAAATCACGACACTTGTACCGAAACAATTTGCTTCTACTTTAAACGTTCAGAATTATCCGGACTCATCTGATCGATGAAATGAAACGTTTTGTTTGCAGTAATGTTTCTACATCACCACGGCAACGTGAAATCGCCGGAACGCACAGTGAAGCGCAACTGAGGAAGCTCTTCTCGTATGGCCTTGACAATGGTGAGGAAAAAGGAACCTCGCGCAGGTAGAAAGACAGGTGTTTAACCTGTGCAACAAAGTACAGGTGTAATGAACATGCCCACTCCTGAACATATGTGTTTACACATTTGCTTGTTTACACATTCAAAAATTAAATATGTAAAAAAAAAACAAAGAAATAAAGTTTTTGTTTTATAAAAATGACAAACTTGTTCCGTTGTATTGATAAAACATTTACGTGTAGTTAGTTGCTCTTAATTAATTGTCAATGGTCCTAATGAATTTTTAATTTGTTATTTTTTTGCATATATACCGATGGTTGACTATGTGTCAACATCAAACAAATAATTTTGTTGTTAATTCAAAATGAAGTGCGCTACTGCTATTGCCGTCGTTGTGGCTCTCCTGATCACTACTGAAGCTGGTAAGTTTTATTCATGTTTTGGCAAACAAGAAAATGTCACATAGGGCGAAATCCGTGGAATAAAGTTGGCTGAGGAATAATTATAGTTGTTTTGAGCCATAATAGGATGCTCATACGACGCCTTTTTTAAGTCAACATTAAGTAGTTTCTGAAGAAATTATGCTGGCACACCCATCACGTCCAAAACTTTCGAAAAAATAATGTCATTGCATGAGCCAACTTGTGTACCAACATCTTGAGCAACTTCTTTCATAGTGATTCAATAGTTTTCCAAAACAATTATCTTCATTGTTGAACGATTTCATCGTTTGTTCACATACTCATTATTCGCACCTTCCCGATGATCATTAAAGAGTTACTATCAATTAATACCTTTGTGTTTACTCAGAAAACTTTCTCCGTATGTTCTCCGCATGACACTGTCAATATTTTAAGAGGATTGGTACGTTTAATTTCATTGTTTACACAAGATTTGTTTAAAATTCTTAGATTCATTTTTCGGTAGGAAAAAACCGCTAAACACTCAGAACACTTCCCACCGTTATGGCTCGTATAAATATACTAAACATAATATATAGCTGAAACTATACATGTGTGTTCGCAATGAGTGTACTAACGCAGCAAAAGACAAGAGTCGTTAATCGGATCTCCGTTGTCCGTAAAATTGAAATAGTCACCTTACTTTCTGAACACCTAAAACTTCCTATTCTCTATCCTAACCAAATATGTTTTTTAGCTCCTGGCATATTCCAAGCAAGTGAAAGTGCTGGTACCCAAACTGGGCTATCCTTGGGTGGCATTAATTTGCTGAGTGTCGGTGGTGGATACAGCAAGGGTGCTTCTGTTGGAACCTACACGGATGAAAATGGCGTTGTTCATGAGGGTGGTGTTGCTGCTGGAGCTGCCACTGGTCTGAATATTGGTATTGGTCCATTGCAGTTAACAAATGAGAATGATGCTGCCGCTGGAGTCGGCTACCTTATATAAATTGCTATTGTTTAAACTTGTGTTTCTGTGAGGAGCTCATATGGAATGATAGACAATTAATACAAATTATAGAAGCAATAAATCGATTACATTCTATAAAAAAACAAGAAACCTGTTTTGTTGGAATATTTAATTACTTGCTATAAATATAAATAATGCATGTGGAACTAACCAATCAATTATTCAATTTATAGATGTAAATCATGTCATAATTGTGTATTTAAGTGGGTTACTAGTAAGACTACATTCTTCCGTGTTTGACTTCGCTTGAACCGAGAAAAATCATAGAATCTATGAAATTGGAGGAGCTAACGATGAAAAGGAGTAAGTAATCTTATGAAGGTATTATTATGAAGGTGATATTTCTTTGATAACAAATTAAGGAAGTATAAGGTACAAGTACAATCAATTATAAATTATAACGAATAATCCACGATCAGTTTTGATGCAGACTAGGAGGCTAATGCAATGGATAAAAGTTAGAACGCTGTGCAACACTGAAATTGCTTCTTGGATAAAAATTCACATTGCTGAATGAAACTGACGTGCTGAACATGAATATCAAATGGAAAAAAAGCTGATTGGGCTCTAGTTACAGAGATATTTACTATTATGTGTCAAAATGGTTCTAAATCCAAATAAAGAAAAGCAAGATGATGAATGATGTTGAAGGTAGGGGGTACATAACTAGAAAAATTTGAACAGCATATATATTTAGTAGTGGTAATGGATAACACTAGCTTGTAAAGTGAGAGACATTAACAAGAGGATAGGAAACACCAATAAGCTATACTAGTCTATATACATATGTGGGGTACGGTGTGCCGTTGGTTGCGGAATGATGAGGCAGTTGTTTAGGAATGAAGAATTAGGAATTATTTATCACACAAGTAGAAATAGTTAACAATGGACAGACGAAGGGAACAGCGATGTTGCGCGTGCGGTAGCAGAGAACCAACTCCTCGAGGAAAAGAAATATAGAGACCTCGAGGGTGCATTAAAGAAAGAGCGATAGTATAAGTAAGATAGAGAAAGAGCGCAAGGGT
>JAODAC010006487.1:0-30343 GCA_027575185.1 Mimaenictus wilsoni
TGTGTGTGTAGTTTGCCAATTTTACGTTTCATGTCTCGTTCGACCGTTCGGCGCAGCGTCACGGTTATAGGAGGAAGTATTTTGTTTTGAAGGTTGACCATTCTGAAAGTGGTTACTACCTGAGGCTGTTGTTTATATTTGCTTGAGGTATATGCATGTATTTTGCTCACATTGCTCATAATCAGTAAATCTGCGTTGGTTAATATGAAAGAGTGTTTGTGATTGTATCCTAGTCATGTCTAGGTAACTTGAAAATACAATGTGCATGTCCCGAGCTGATCACGCTCGTTACATTCCCACTCCAATTGGATGCACGTATCCAATCCATCTGGCGAATTACACATAGCGGTGCATGTCGCGGCTTGATATCAACACCAGGAACTGGCCAAAAGAAGTTTTTTTTTTCGCCTGTCGATTACGTTGTGATTGTGGTAATTTAAAGGATATCCCCCCCCCTTTGTTTGGCCCGAGGTCAAATTTTCATCTGCAATGTGGCCCGACTATCAAAATATTTGCTCATCCCTGGTACAGAGTATACGTACAGATAGTGGCGTCCGTCGTTACGGTGCCATCTTGTGCCTTGGAGCATCGCATCGCATCACGTGGTTGGTGCCGGCCATATTTCTCGTAATATAATACACACGAACATATGTTTCCTCTGCTTTCTGTGGTGCTGTGTGTAGTGTAAACCATTTGGCTGAAACCGAGGATGATAGCACCCAAGCTGACACGATGAAGTTCTGTTTTGATTTTTGTGGTAAAATGATAATTATAATAAATAATGCTCATTGTTTTCTGTACTATCTGAGTGAAATTATGTTCTAAACAGAAATTGGCAATTATTATTAGGAAAGATTATTATTAAAGGTGATAGGATATCATTTACATGTTGTAAGTTACTGGGTTCCCAATCAGCATCAGGCAAGATATTTACACTCGTCTTGTGTTGTGTTTTTATCATCCTTTGTTTATAATTGTCGAAATTTCTGGTTCAGTAATCATTTGATGTTTCCGGCAACACCTTTCTCTGCTCCGTTCTGCTCTGACCCTATCCACTACGGCCGTGGATTAGGAGTAGGCTTATAATCTGCGGCAACGCCAAATTACACACCCGATTTGGACGTGAAATTAATGCACACGACCGTTACACATCGTTAAACGTAATCATCATTGCGAAATACGTGTATACCGCGCGCTGAATTCATGCTGCTGCACATGCGCACACGATTCTGCGAGCAATTCAGCTCATTGCAATTTCATTTGCAATCTAAAACTAATCTACCAGTTGCATTGAGAGTAAGTCAAGCAGGCAGGTTCAAATTAATGGCAGACATATAAGGTTGCATCAAATACTATTTGTTATTTCAATAGGTCCTCACAATTTGATTATAAATAATAATAGAAAAATATTTGATTGTCTAAAGATAATTGTTTAATATAATCGAATAATTATATAAACTCGACTTTTGTAATTTTTCGCAAACCCACCTCTACAGATAACATTATCCCGCTTAACTCTTTCACCCTCTATGGCACAGCGCCTTATCCTATTCAATCCTATTCAATCGGAAACTTCATTAAACCATTGGGATTTAAACCAGCTTATTGCAACAACTGTTCACTACGCGTCATTACGAACAATAAAATCAAAGCAATGATTGTGAAGCTACTTATATCGGCCAAACAAGGCGTCATATTCTCACCATGGGCTTTGAGCATATCAAAGAAATTGACGCGGGTTTACCCGAACAAGCAGCAATGGCTAAACGTGTGGTTAGCAGAGGTCATCACTGATGTAAAAGGCTATAAACTCAACATGCTGGAAAACATTTACATCAAACGCGCCTTACACAAAAATGTCCACCTTATAAATGACCATCTGGATTCATAAAAAAAATGTATAAATAGTCTATAAGTTTAAGTTTTTAAGCGAAGCGTACGTTGGACCAATTTGTAATATACACGTAAAGCATCTATTTGCCATACTCCAATCGCCAACCTTTGATAATTGTTTATTTAAAGCATTTCTACAATCTATGGGATACAAATAAAGAACAAACAACGATTACAAGCAATTGCAATCACAATAAATGTATAAATATAACTAAATAATGAGTGTGTGTGAGCTTCATCGATATATTTAGTAAATATAAAATCATTTATTGCCTATGACACCTCTCAAAGAACGCTCGCTACATACACTGTTAATTATCGCAAGACCACTGCCCATGAGGTCCCGGGTGCGATTCTCGGTGGGATTAAAGTGAATTCTTCTTCTTATCAATAGTGTTAGTCTCTAATATGACTAATTACATTGAAAAAGAATTGAATAGAGCTAGTGACCATAGCAGTCGATGTTCGGTAAAATCAAACACAAAAAAATATCGCATGTTTATACCCATGCCTAACTATTTGTATGTATGTTTATTGTTTTTTTACGTTTACTCTAATCATTCAACGTACACCTTGATAGAATATTGGAAGTGTATGCGACAACGTATCGACATGTTGTAAAGCCAATAAAAGTGCAAAACAAATGACAAATGCAAAGATCAATCATATCTGCTTGTTTTGTATGGTAATATTTCGAACTATAAATAGCTAATAACAGCAACAAATGAGTGACAATTAATCCAAACTCGAGCATATTGCGCTAGCTTGCTGGTAATTACGAAACTGCGATAGGCTACTACGTTTAATTGGTAATACAGAGTGTTGTGGAATTTGTCAATATATAGCTTCACTAGCTAAATAAAAAGCAATATAAAATTGTTTAAAAAATGAGTTATTTTCTTTCTCTAATTTGCTGGCATTGTTAAGTTTTCTTGGTGAAGTGATTGTTATAAATGTTAAAAATTCTTTGGAAATTTATGAAACTTGTCAAATAATCTCTGGCGTTTCGCAGAAAACGCCTCATTGTGTACGCCGAGTGTGAACGCGTCTTCTTATCGACTGGTCCAAGTTCCAACATGTGCAACACTGCACTAATGACTCGTACAATTAACCAACTTGGTGCACTGTCGTTGCACAGCTTCAGACTGTTCCACGTCTGCATATCGCGCGTTCGTTTTGCCACCAGAGCTCTCCCGTCGAGTCCTGGCGACGACGATGACGGTGCAACAACAGGAAAAAAAGCAGAGCGAGATATGCGCTGCGCACCACAAACCATGTTGATAATAAGACTAATTATACTCATCAAGCCACACCACATAGTCATAAACACATGCGAGCGAAGCTTATGAGTAATTGCCACAACATCTTCGGTTTTATCAACTAGTTCCATAAACCTTTTTTTTTAAATGTTTTCCACATTTACGTCTTCCAAAAAACGCTTTATTAAGATATTTCAACTTGTCATGACGGTCATATTTCATTCACGCTGAATGTAATGCACAAAAACACGAGACATGCCTATTACTTGTCAATTTCAGTTTTAACGGTTAAGTTAATTAACTTAATGTTTTAACCTGTTTTTTTTCTATAAGTTATTGTTGAGATGCAGAAAGTAAAACTTAACCTTTACGAACATGAGTATTATGTTTAAACAATTTAAGGCACTCATCATTTGAAAGGTGAGAAGAAGTTCATCCAACTTTTTAATAAGGTTTCCTTGCCCCAACTTTCGATATTTCAATTAGACCCAAGATTGTTATGGATGTTGTTAAAATAGATTTGATTTAAGGAAACTTGACTATGTTTAATTAAATTTGACTTAACTTAAGTATGTTTATCTATTTACAAAAATGCGAAGTTGGTCAGTGGACTAGTTATATGCTGATTCTAAATATTCAATATTATTATTGAAGCCAGCCTATAACATACTATTTTTATTAAATATTTAAATATTGAAATGGGAATTATTTCAGTAAATGTTTATTTTTTGCAAATTGTTTGTAAAGAAAACACAAATTTTGAAGAAGAAAAAAAAACGTGCAGAAAAACTGGCGTAATTTAGGTTAACGAAATCGAAATCGTTGAAATACTCACTCACGTACATACGCTCGAGTTTACAACAAATCGCGCGATTCTCGGTTGTGCCGAGGATGAGAGTGCAAAGTAAAAACGACGAGAACCAAACAGTTACGTAACCTTGTTATTATATTTTAGTAGCGATTCATGTGGATTCGTGCGAGTCGGTTTGGTTCGTTCGTTTGTACGAACGTACGACGATACGTTTTATTCCGTATGATTCTCCTTGATTCCGTTGTACTTCTCACTTTTTACACTACTTTTTTTTCTCGTTCACTTGAGCCGCATTTATTGCGATGGAAAGCACTTAAAGTTTTACTTTTTGCAGTGTTTTTACTTTCAGTCGATTTCTTCCTTTGTTTTCCGTAGTTTGGTAGGCTTCCGTTGTTGCAATAATTTGTATTGCTCCAGTTTAAGGTTGGTTATAAACAACGAGACAAATCTTGGAATCTACCTTAAAATTTAACCTTATACGACATAAATTAATCGCACGTTTTAACGTTAACAAAGGTGACTTAACCTTAAATTGTGCGAATTTGAATGTTTGCATCACACACACACACACACACACACACACACAGTTGAGCGGAAAATGTTAATAAAATGAATAATAACGACATGCCTGGCGCTAATATTATAATATTCCACGCTTAGTCGGTATAGAATTTGTCTTTTAAAAAACGAATGTATGAACAAATAATTGGAAAATACTTGTGACAATTTGCACATCGCAAAAGAATATTTTTGTATGCTATACTTGACTCTACTCATTGTGAACATATTTACAGTGAAGAATTGCACAAAACATGCGAGAAACTCCAAATGAACGTACCGAGAACATATTCATAAACAAGAGAGCGAGCGAGTGAGCCAGCGCGCTAACATGTCTCACATTTGCATATTTGATTAACATTTGTTAACTTTTAGCACTTTCGGTCAGCGCAAACAGTGCTCGGTGACGCAAACAAGTACTAAATGCACTCGAATAAAAAAGTAAATGAAGATATGTACTCTAATAACATTGCCCACTTTAAAGTTGTCGAATTTTAAAAAATACCGAAATATAGAAGACTATTATTGAGTGGCTTGAAACGTTACTTAAGTTAACCTAAAATAACTCCATGTTAACAACACAAATTAATATTACTTAACTTAACAATTTCACTTAACTCAAGCTGACTAAAGAGATTTAACGTTCTTTTCTCTCAGACTTGTAAAAATACATGTATGAGTGAAATAGGAAGTGAATATATTGTGAAAGTTGATTGTCTATGTGTTTTTATAGTAATTGAATGCATTTTGAAAAGTTGATATCGGTAGGTTGTTCTTGTCATTATATTTACAAGAGAAACAGTAAAATGGGAAATTTGCGAACGTGCAACTCGTCCGCCCACACTCACTCCTAACTGTTTACATGCTATAAACTTAGCAAACTGTACCCAACGATGGCGACGAAGAGTTTCAATGTGGAAACTGTTGAAGGTACAGCGATAATTATGATCATCCACACATACTTGTAAGTTTACACCTAGAAACGGCATCAAAGTCAATCGAATTGTAGCACATTCTCAACAACAACAAAAACAGAGCAGCGCAGTGGAGAGAAACAAACAAAGTTGCACATTTGTTACCATGGGCGAGTTGTAATTAATACAAATTACAGGCATTTTTACTTTACACAATCATTAATATTATCGCGGCAGGCATGTTGAACTCGCATCCAATTAAAGTTTAATGATTCCAACGGCGACGACGACGACGACGACGACGAAAAAATTGTTGTACATATCTTTCTCGCGCCTTTGCTTGCCTTCTTGCTTGGTGCATACAAAATGCAGCACACCACTTGCATCTTCATTAAGATACAAACGCGTAGCTTTAATAAGCGCAATACGCTTTATAATAGACAACGATTTGAATACTGCATCGATCAAAACACTGCTGAGGGTTGTAAGTACGTAGAATTGATAGAATTGGCGGCCTTATCGATTGGGAATATTTGGAGGCAATTAAGTGCGATATTTTTTGAGTTTGTTGGCGTCTGTTAATTACCATACCGCTGGCGCTGGCTGACGGTTACTTTGAAATGTGATTTTTCATACTAAATATGCGGGTGAGATAAGCGCGCGCGGTTAACAATGGCAGTATTCCATGTGACTTTTCAGTTGAGGCATACATGCCTTGGCTAATCAGCAAACAGTGAGTGTCAGAAGCCATAGCAAGAAATTTCCAGAGCGTTTTGCTTGCCGACTCGCCAATAATATTCGCACGACCCACCTTTTCGCCATGGTGAAACGCTTAGAATATGTGTTGTGCCTAGTTTGTTGTTGTATTTCTATACACTCAAGTGCTAAAGACTTTTATGGAGCATATCAAAAATGTGGTATTATTCGGTTTTCGTTTTGCCCAGCACATTCGCGGAAAAATACAGAAAATATTAACATTGTTACATTTTATGCCCTTACAGGGTGTGGACTATTATATTTTTACTTTTTTTTTAACATTATTTAACTTTCTGTTTTACAATATTTCTTCCACTCCCTTCGCTCCAGTGCACATTTCCTTTCGTGTCTTCCCTTTCTTGTTATTAATTCTCTAATTTTTAATACCCAGGTTTTCTGTGGCCTGTCTTTAGATCTCTTCCCGTGCTTCCTCGCTCCCCACTCTTTTTGTGTGGCTTTTGTTGTTCATTCTATTTATTTGATTTCACCAAGCTAGTTCTGTCCCTTCAGTAAATCCTTGTATGCTTTCTACTTCTAATTCCTGTCTAATTATGTACATTGCTTCTTATTCTGTCTAATTTTGTTACTCCGCAGACCCTTCGCAGCCATTTCTTTTCTGATTCTATTACTTTCTTATCATACTTTGACTAAAATGTTTATGTGTCTATACTGCATCCGCCGTATTATATTGTCAAAATATCAGAATGAAATCTGAAAAATGGGCGTAACATCAATGAAAAGAAAGTTAATTGACTAATTTTTGCTTCACAAAATTGTTGTTTTCATATCAACAAGTACATTGCAATACCACAATGGTGTTGTGTCCATTCTATAATTTAAAAAATCAATTACTTATTTGTTCATGTCCTCGAACTGTCTCTCATTACAATTACAACATAATATGATATTGTTATCGTTAAAAAACGCAACACAATGAATAAAATAATTCCGAAAGTAAGTATAGCAAAAACAAAATGTTTGCAAGTAGGTTTTAGCGTCCCGTGACGCATTCGAAAACAGTTGCCTGATGATTGCTAATATAACAACGCTCAATTTGTTTTCAGACATTCAAGTCAAATATTGTCAAATTCCTGTGCTACAAATTTTCAGTGTACGATAGGATTGCGCACTTCCCCGGTCGAAAAGATGAATTGAATTGTCCCCTTCCCCTCGTCGTGAGTCGCAGAGAAAATGTGTGCGGAGCATTTGTAAATTAAGCATTTGCATCTGGCTTCTTTGCACGCAAAAACACAACGCACACAGCCACATACACACACAGAACAAACTCTCTCTCTCTCTCTCTCTTTCTCTCTCACGACACAAGCACACATACACATTCATAGATTCACACAAACTCGGTGCAATAATGACTTCATATTTGATCCTTGGACCTGCCTTTGTAAGTAAAGCCTCGTTGTTTAAATTTAAAAGAGAGCGTGCGCGCCCCACACACACACACACACACACACACACACACACCCAATCACCTGTGCACGCACAATAGCAATGTTGGCGCAGTGATAACTAACCATCAGAGAGCGGATTTAAGTGCATTAAAAGCAAAAGTCATTGGGCAGTGTAAAGCAGTTCCTCAGTTAGTGTGGACAGTATTGGCGAGGGACTACGTCATTTCGTCATTCTATGTCGCTTTTTGTGATGTATTCGTTGTTATTAAGTAGATAGTTTGTGGTGCGGTATGTTAAAGAAAGTGCTTTTTGCGTTGATAAAAAGATGGATGCAAAAGACGTATTAAGTATGGTTGTGGATACAGCACAGCTGAACATTCTTCGTTCGTTGATTATGCATGTGTCTGAAGAGAAATATTTTTCGTTTGATGCTGTTGGCAGCTTTGGGAATGAGGAAAATGTAGATAGCGATGAGAATCATAAAGTTTTCGTAGAAATTAATCCTAATTCTAATGCCGCAGATGTAAATATTCAGCAACAGAAGCAGCAGGTATGTGGTGCACAACGTGTGCTATTCAGTTTTGTGTTAATAACAGGGAGGTCAAGTCATGCTAGATAACTTGTTGCATTTCGTAGTCTATCTTCATCACGATGACATTTCTTTCATTGAGTAATTTTAATTAATTCAAGTCTCAAAAACGTGGCAATACACTAATAAAAAAAATGTGTAAAAAATAATGATTAGCGGATGCAGCTGAATGTCTCCAGAGTATGTTGTACGAGCTATTGTCTTGGGAATGAAACTAGTTAGGGATGTAATGTTTTATTTTTAAATCTCCTACTAGTCTTAACGACGCTAATCGAACTAATTCTATGGAGGTGCAAAAACACGAGCACCATTTGCACCATGGTGGAATTCAATTGTGAATTAATAATAGACGGATAATTCGTTTTGGAGATTCATACCTATTCCCCCTTTCTTTTTTATCTCCTGTTGTTGCTTTTTTTTTGTTTGCTGCGGCCAGCCACGATCGCGCCCGGCGAATGACGGTGGCGTTTTTTCCGGACGTTTTTTGCATCTGCGCACTGTAGCAGGGCAGCTAGCTTGCCATAAGCAACTCACGATATATATGTGTGTGTGTGTGTGTGTGTGTGTGTGTGTGTGTGTGTGTGTGTGTGTGGATGGGTTGGTGTGTTGTGGTTTGCTGGTTTGTAGTGGGGGATTGCACGGAGCCTACTACGTTGAAACGTATGGTCGCTCGCCGCGTTGAGTGAGTAGCTAAGCTCAGCACGCACCACGCTCAGTGTGCGCAAGATCGCTTTGGCGTATGGACGTGAGGTGTGCGGTTCCGACGTGTGTGTAAGTGTGTTGTTACAAAGGCGCATTTTCGCATTGAAAATCATCGCAATTTTTCCATAACTTGTTCTTTGAAAAACCGCGCATCGCCTTCGTAGTTCAGCATACCTAAACGAACCAAGCATTTGGAATAACACTAGGCTGTGTGCAGCGACAACAACAATCCAGTTTGGCTGCGTGCGTTTGCAGTTTTTGGGTTCCGCAGAATCAGCCTTCAGATACGCGCAGTGCCTTCTTCTTTTGCAATAAGTGTAACTCCAGCAAGTGTGCCTTTTTTGTATGCTGACAAACAGGCAGGCTAACACAGTGCGTATAAACTCAAGTGCTACGACATCTCTTGTTTATTGGGTTATTACGCTGATAATCGGTGTCAAATTTGCAACATACGAATTTGGCCAACTGATATTGATCTTGATATTAATCGCGTGAGTCTTGAACTAAGGATTAAATTATGTCGACGGCTGTGATGCCACAGAACGGGATGTATGATTTTGGCGATATTATTTTAAAGGTAATTTTTCTGATTCTAATATTTTTCTATATATCTGACTGTTAATGCTCCTTAAATGTATTCGTCGTTTCAATTGATGTTTGAGCGTTAATAGCTGAAACGACAGTCGTAATAAATTGGTTCTAGTTCTATATCCAAAGTCCACATTGAAAGTTGAATTTAAAAGTCTGAAATCAATCTAAATGTACTGTCGCGAATTTTTCAGCTATTTCACTTGTACGGTTCCTAATAATCAGTTGGATGTATTCCGACATCTTAGCACCCTGCCTATTTACTATTAGTACTCCGTTTCTTCTTTCTGTACCTATCCTTATGAATTCGTTTTTACACTTGTAAATAAGAAACTAAGTTGGGTTAGTTAATTGTGTGCATGTGTAGTCCTAGTCCTCTCTTTGGCTATCGATGCTCTCCTCTACACAATTGCGTTTCTCTTTCAACACGCCTTTATCTGTGAACATTTTTTGCTTTTGAAATCTTTTCTGGGCCGTTTTGGTCTTTGCTGACTCTCGAACGATTTCCATCTATTGGCATTCTACTGGCTTACCTGTTGCCGGGTTGTGTTGTGATGGTCCCTGGCAGGAGCAGGTAGAGCTGGTTAGTTCATGTGTGTGAGTGTGTGTCTGGCTAACTAGCTGGTGGCAAAAGGGACGCGTTATAATAGCGTGTGGCTATGCGTGCGTATGTTGCAACACACTCTTCCCGATGTGTCTGTGTGTGTGTGTGTTTGGTGGTGCGGCGTATATTTTCAATTCAAGGTCTGCAGAACCGGCTTCCATCAGCGGGTATACAACACTCTAAGGAGAGACTCTCGCATGTATGCATGGCATGATGGTACACACATGCGGCGGCGGCGGCAGTAAGATGTGACCACATCCGTAAAAAGCTTTTCAGCGCTTGCATTCAGCAATACTTTTCAATTGACAAAACTAGCACATATTGTGTGTCTTAAGAGACGTGTTATAACTTTTGACCCTCACATTGCGATCTTACTACTTTTTATCATCTATCAAGTTCCGAACGCGGAAGTTGGTTGCCGAAATTGAAATCTTCTTTGGGAATATTTTTAACGTAAAGTGTTTTTTTCGTATGTTTTTCTTTTACTTGGTAAATATAATAAGGGTATATTGGTAGCATATTTAATTGATGAAAAGTGATCCCGGTCTGAAATCGAATCTTTCTCCTCTGTGAGAAAAGAGAAATGCTGCGTTCTGACAACGATGTAGTCTTCTTTGTCGTAAGCAAGTGTTGTTTGTGTGAGTGTACTCCCACTAGATGTTAGCTTTCACATCGGCAGCGAGACAGCAACGCAGCGTCCGCATCCAGTCTACTAAGCGTAGTGTGGTGCGTGGTTGTCACTTCGTGAAAGTAGGATTGTAGAACGAACTTTTACCAATTGTTAACAGGGAGATGAAAGTGTGGTGTATGTATGTTGCTTAGTTCTTAGCGACCAATGCACATATACAGAGACAGCAGCACTATTGCTCTTCTGCAAGAAAATTTCATTATTTTACTTATTAATTACTATTTGGTTACTAAGAGGGGAGGGGTTGTTTCAGAATATATTTTTAGACTCCTATATCTGAAGTTTCTCTCTTTCTCTCACGATTATTTCAGTTTTAATAATCTTAAATGTATCTGATATTAGACAGTTTGGTTTTGTTGTCAATTTCAGAATTATGGCAACCCGGAACGATGTGCCCTCACGCGCATGGCATCAACGCCGACGAATCCCACCAATGCTGCCACGCTCGTTTCCTCCCTCCTCGGCAACCTGTCGCAACAACACCATCGTCGACTGGAGCGCACACAGTCGGCACCAGCACCCGCCTCTGCGTTGCCACTTGCTACCGCCACCAATGCCTCCGCCGCCGTTAACACATCACGCTACAAGACGGAGCTGTGTCGGCCGTATGAGGAGTTTGGCGTGTGCAAATACGGCGACAAGTGTCAGTTTGCCCATGGAATGAACGAGCTGCGCAACCTGGCGCGCCATCCCAAGTACAAAACCGAGCTGTGTCGCACCTACCACACTGTCGGCTTCTGTCCCTATGGGCCACGCTGTCACTTTGTGCACAACCAAGAGGAGGTGATGCAGCAGAATGCACGTTCACCGCCTTCGGGTGGTGGTTCCCCTGCCACCGCAGTCGCGATGATGACGACGTCCCGACCTACTACCGTTGCAATGCAGATGACGCGTGGTCGGCCAGCGGCCCTCTCGCCGGCGCTCTCCATCGACTCGGCGTCAGCGTCAAGCCCGCCCTGCAGCCTCAGCCAGTCGCCTACCTCGTCGATGGGCTCGTTCTTCAGCAGCGAGCCGGAGCTGCACTCGCCCGGCATCGAGGAGCAGCGTCTGCCCGTCTTCAATATGCTTGCTGGTCCCGGTCCTCAGTTGCACACGCGCGCTGATCTCTTGTAGTGTGCGCGTGTGGCGCTTGATTAGGAGCGCGAGTATGTGTGTGTGTGCGTATATATATAACAGAGCCAGGCCTGCGCGTGCGTCTCTTAACGTTTACAGACGCGGCATTATGTGCACCCACCCGCGCGCAATCACACACACACACACGCACGCACGGTCGCACAAAACCACCTCGTTATTTATATAGATGTTATCTGCGACGGTATATCGCAGTCGATTCCTCGATATCAGTTTAACCAAATCGCGTAAACTTTCTGGAAGACACCAACCAACCGCCCCCAATCAAAGTTATATCAATTATTCTATATGAAACCAAGACAAATCGACAGTTATGAAACAGACTAACCAACCAGTCAATCAACCACCTACCTATAGCAACAACTATGATGAGGAATATGATGCAATCTGCACTTAAAAAATCAAGATTCAACTCAACAATCTACTGATTATTTAATTTTTTTGCAAGTCCGCGGTGTTTATTTATGTTATATATTAATATTCTGCTCGCGTGCAGAGTGATTTTCATAATGTGTGATTTTTAATATATTATTATTATTATTAGCAATTGAATATTATATTATAATATATATTATAAAACAAATCTATTTAGGAAGTAGAGGCGAAAAACTGTTACAAACGATGCACGAAACACTAAGAAGTTACTAAATATTCGAGTACACTTCCACTTACAATTTTTGTAAAGTAGGGAAAACAGAAGCGAAATATTTATAAATCGCTCACATCAAAAATAATATAGTATTCTATACGAATGGATAAATACCAAGAAAATTGTACATATCAAATGCGGTGATAAGAAGAGAGGCGGCGCATTGTGTGCATGAGTAAGAAACGTAAAATGTGCAAGCTAGAGTTAATTATTTAAGGTGTGGCTCGTCGATAGTGCAAGGCAATAATGAATGTCTCGATATTGGTTTCTGTTTCTTTTTTTTTTGTTTATTTGAAAAATATGCGCTCTATAAGAGGCAACTGGAATCGGTAAATATATTTATGAGGAAAAAGAGAGGAATCATATCTCTCATGTTGTCGTTTGTTTGTAATGTATGATAGAGAAACACATTCCGCGCTCGCGTTTTGCATTCATGTTTTATTTAATTTAATTTATTCGCTTTTCTCTCTTCTCTTCTACCTCTTTTTACCACATACGCACACTGATTTTGTACTAGAGCTTTCGAAATGCACATACCCACATATATATCTATATACAGCACTTTTGTACGTTTAATATATTTATTATTTATTTATTTGCTAGTTTGCATACTCTGCAAGACGAACGCGACACAGAAGGACTTGTTTTTTAAATTATACCGAGACTAATTTTACCAATACAAATACGTGCAAATCACGTTGTGGTTGCTACTGCTACCAATGGTAGACAGAGCGAGAGAGCGAAAAACTCGGCAAAATCTTAAGTTATTATTAATGTTGTAATTATATAATTTAGTTTTTCAACATCTTTCCTTTTCATAAACTGTATTGGTTTTAGTTTCGTGATGTGCCTTCTTCTATTGATAGATTGATGGATTAATGTACTGAGAGGTAACGAATGATAATAGTAGCCGAAGATTTATTTATATAAATGAAGGAGAGAGATGATCAGTGGCAAGTATGGTGACCGATGATTCGCAAAGAATGCAATTTTAATTTTTTTTTACTTCTCATATATTTTCCTTATTTTCATTTAAGTCGAGAAGAGAAAAGAAATGAAAGAACATGCAAGGTTTCTCTTATGTTAGTAAAATGACTATTTAATTTTTGTGTTTTCGCGTCTTTTCCTATTGCGAATGTGAAGAAACCAGAAACGAAGCAAATGAAAAAAATATATACATAGACAGAGATAAGTGGCGGTGGAAAAGAGAAACACGCAACGTGTTTATGTTATGTAGTTATTATTATTTTTTATTTGTAATATTTATATTATTTGTAACTTATTATTTATATTAATATTTACTACTATTCTAAACTATTATTACTACCGCAATATTATTTCTGTAGGTGACAAAATGTGCACAGCACATTCGAAAGAGTGATAAATTTATAAAACTAGCTGCAAAACGCGCAGTCTTCCATCTACGATGCGTGCGTAATTTTGAAATATACCCTGAAAATGCCTTGTTAATTGTACTTTCTTATTGCTATAGTATGAAAAATCTGTATCTTTACTTCTTTATATCGTAAAATTATAATTGTTCTTAAAAATTGGTTTGTTTCATTTTTAAAACTTGCCGTGTCGCTTTTTACAGACATTGTCGTCGATCGACATGTTACAGAATTTCTTAGACTTCGTAGATATGTAACTATTTTAACGATTTTAAGTCAAATTCCCTTGTAAACGCAATTCTACGACGAGGCCTCGAGTTGTGAACATACTAGTGGTTACGTTGTCATGGATGGATGCGCAGGACCTCGGCATACTCTTGTTGCTGCACTGGGTCCTGAGAGGTATTACCTCTTTTTCCTTCAATCGCAGATTTTATCCTGACTAGAAACGTGTTGCATAATTACGTTAAGTCATACATAATTTAAATTGAAACGTAAAGTAATAGGGCCCCAGGCAACGCCATGCTCTGATTGCGTTTCTTTTTAATGTTTAATATGGATAATTCTAAGATATATACGCACACACACTTACGAGTAATTATTTTTTGCGTTACGTCCGACATTGACTTTCATCATGTTCAGATATAAAATGTAATATTCATACGGGTATGGCCATCTTTTAACGACTAACGGAACTATATTTTGGATTGGCGTCAATGCAATAGAAGTTAATATTTTTCTAAACAAAGATCTTTGCCTCAGGATAAGGTGCGTTGCATTCAAGTAGTAATCTATAATTGTTTTGAAAAAAGTCTCACCAGTGTCGCTCAGATCGTCGTTTCGTCGGTTGTGTCGGCTAGACGTAACCTCTTCCCAGCCATTGACAAAAATACAAGTCATTGAAAATGGAAACCATGGAAGTTGTAATCCCAGAAAAAGTAAGTATTCCTTCATTCATCCAATAATACTTAATAACTCCGATATAACGAATAACCAAATGCACCCCGATGGCGTTCGGTACAGTTTTTCGTTTACATATAATTGCAACCTGCTTGTATAATATTCTGTACTGCATTCATTGTGTGCGTGTGTGTATTTGTTTGTCATTATTTTTTGATTGTCATTAACACTGACAAATGGACTTTCAGGACGAAGGCAGTCCGGCGGAGACGAAACAAATCCTTCAGGATGCGGATACGGAGGACCTGTACACCAAGTACAAGAAGCTACAGCAGATGCTCGAGTTCCTCGAGGTGCAAGAGGAATACATCAAAGACGAGCAGCGAAATCTGAAGAAGGAGTATCTTCATGCCCAAGAAGAGGTAAAACGTATCCAATCTGTGCCGCTAGTAATCGGTCAGTTTCTGGAAGCGGTTGATCAGAATACCGGTATCGTTGGCTCCACGACTGGTTCGAATTACTACGTTCGAATTTTGTCCACCATCGATAGGGAGTTGTTGAAACCGTCGGCGAGCGTCGCCTTGCACAAACATAGCAATGCTTTGGTTGATGTACTCCCACCTGAGGCGGATTCATCAATCAGCATGCTACAAGCTGACGAGAAGCCAGATGTAACCTATGCCGACATCGGTGGCATGGATATGCAAAAGCAAGAGATTCGTGAGGCTGTTGAATTGCCCCTCACTCACTTTGAGCTGTACAAACAGATTGGTATCGATCCTCCAAGAGGTGTCCTCATGTATGGACCACCAGGCTGTGGTAAAACTATGCTCGCAAAAGCTGTTGCTCATCATACAACAGGTAATTTATATGATCTGATTGATTTTTTTTAATCAACTGCGACAATTTTTCTCTTTTAGCTGCGTTTATCAGAGTTGTGGGCTCGGAATTTGTACAGAAATATCTTGGTGAAGGGCCACGCATGGTTCGCGACGTTTTCCGCCTGGCAAAGGAAAACTCACCGGCGATTATCTTCATCGATGAGATTGATGCTATTGCCACAAAGCGTTTCGATGCGCAAACGGGCGCTGACAGGGAAGTGCAGCGTATACTTCTCGAGTTATTGAACCAGATGGACGGTTTTGACCAGACGACAAATGTTAAAGTAATCATGGCAACAAATCGTGCCGACACTCTTGATCCAGCCCTCCTGCGTCCTGGGCGTCTGGACCGCAAGATTGAATTTCCTCTGCCCGATAGGCGTCAAAAACGTTTAATCTTTAGTACTATAACGTCTAGGATGAATTTATCTGAAGAGGTAACTTGATTCTCGCACACATAGTCTGTTTAACACATTAATCGAATATGCATCTATACTTATAGGTGGATCTAGAAGATTTTGTTGCACGTCCTGATAGAATTTCTGGTGCTGATATCAATGCAATTTGCCAGGAAGCTGGTATGCATGCCGTGCGTGAAAATCGCTACATTGTTCTGCCGAAGGACTTTGAAAAGGGATATAAGAACAACATCAAGAAGGACGAAAGCGAACATGAATTTTATAAGTAAATCCCAACCATCGTTTTTAGACTTAGTATTCGAAGAAAAACGTGTAACATTTAAGCATAAAATCGAAGATATTTGTATTGGATTGATCTTTGTTCAAAAATAAAAACAAACATAATATGTAAATGTGTTGTAGTTCCTACATCTAATCAACTGCCTGAAACAAAAAGCAAACAATAATGAAATAAAGAGAGACGGATTACAATGTTGAGTTTATCGTATCAGAATTTCCATACTGCTCGTAGAGAGAGATTAGATATTGATGATTGCGTATCAAGGATTAAACAATGTTTTTTGTTTCATGTTGAATCATGTTCGAATCAACAAATGATTTGCTTCAAATTCAACTTGTTTGTGGCTAGCTGTGCCTCTCCAATATGGAGGGCAAGAAAATCGTGCGAACAATTAACGAATTTAAAGCAAAGTTTCTCTATCAGGCAGTGTTGGTATTCTTAGTTGTAGTGGTTGTTATTCCAGCCCTTGTCTATTTTCTAGCATCTGATTTGCGCGACACGGTCCTTCCAGAAACAAGTACGTGTGTGATTGAGTATGATTACCGCGTGCCATGTGGTTTTAAATCGGGTCAAGAAATGGGTAACGTAACGATATACCACTGCAAGAACATCAACTGCTGCTTTGATAAGTTTACCAACTCATGCTATCATTATTTTACGGCCAAGTATGGATTTAATATATATCCCGACAAAACATACAAAGCAAAAACCAAGTACACTCCAATGGATTTGCCGATTTATCAAACTATGGCGATCGAGGTACAAACAACTGATGATTACATGGATGTTAATTTAGTCACAACTGATGGCATCACGGTACGAGAAAAGGACCAAAGGCAACCAAAAGAAAATAATCAACTAGGATTAGTATACGCTATTCCAAACGATGATTTAACGATAACGGTGAACCGAACAAATGAAAAGAACACCGCAATTCTGACAACATTGCGAGGACCACTTATTGCCTCCAATGGTTATTGGGAATGGACAATACAATTGACGAACACAAATGACACACTCTATGGCTTGGGTGGTTTACAACTAGTTGGAAATGTCACTAAAGTTATCCATAAAAACGAGGTAGATCATGGCAATATTCCGTATTTTCTTGCACAACACAACAACGATAACGAAAATAACGTCGAATACCATGGTGTGCTAATTAAATATACTGGCATCTTGGAAGTACAAGTACTCGCCTCTAATTTGATAATACTCAGAGCATTGAATACGACGTTGGACGGACTTTCGCTGCGGATATTTCCGGGACCAAAATATGAAGATATTCAAAGACAACTGGTCGGAATTGATGTAAAGCCAGAAATTATACCGAGATGGTTGTTGGGCACTCATATATGTCGTAATACTATCACGGATATACAGGGAATGTTAAACGAATTTGTCAACGAACAACAGTTTGATTATCTGCATGCCGACAGCGATTGTTTTAATGAAATGTTGATGATTTCGTTGATTGAGATGTATGATGTGAAAACAAAAATTCTGCTCAAAGATGTGATTAATAAACACAAGAAAAAAAGATTTATATTGCCGTTTTCACCACATGTAAGTTACAAATCGAACGTTTGAAATGTGTTTCATTTCTCCAACTCTTAATCATTTGATTTGTTTGGTTTAAGATTCCAATCAAGGCAGATGCGACAGAAACAGAAGCTGAAAGAGTATACTCGCTCTATACAGATGCTTGTAAAAAGGAAGTATTGTTAAAAAATGCGACAGGAGAACCCATTACGGGTTGGTATAAAAACCGACGAGTTGCCTTTTTCGACCCAACAAGTAGAAATGCCAGCATATATTTAGCGAGTTTATTGAAAATTGTTGGAGAAGAAATTATGCCGCTAAATAAAATAGATGGCATATATTTATTGGATAACTGGCCCCAGGATGAAACCTTTAATTTCTTACCAAAGAAGCAAAATCTTACATATTACAACGAGGTACATATACGCCATTTGTTACTTGATTGAATCAATGTAATTTTCATTTCTTCTTCTAGCAAATAACGCAGGCTGTAAATAGGACACCAGCAATTCTTCTCACACAGCAGGAACAATTTGTACAAGCACAAATCCAACTTTTTCAAGATCATCAAAACCTATTTGAAAGAAAGATTCCAATATTCAGTAGTGCATTTTATCACAACCACGGAACTTTTTCGTATCCTCAATATGTGAACAAAACATGGGCTAATTTAAAATATCTTACCATACGAACATTGTTTACGAATATGTTAACAACCTCGATAACTTTAAATCCGGTCTGTGGCACCGACGAAGGTTTAAACGATACCAGCCATGACAATGAACTTTGTTCACGATGGTTTATCAATCAGGCAACAATGCCTGGTCTGCGAGTGACCACAAATTGGTATACACATCCGCACTTTTCGAAGACGTCGAAAAATATCGTCTTAAAAGCTTTGAAAATGAAACGCATGTTGAGCTACTATCAATACACAGTTCTTCGTAAAACTGGCCATACTATAAGGCCAATGTTCAGCAGTTTTCCTAAAGACAATCAAACATGGTCCTTGGATGACCAATATTTAATGGGAAATTTAGTAGTCGTGCCAATATTTCTCCCACAAACTACGGTAAGACGGTTTTATCTCCCTATCAACCATACGTGGTTTGAATTTTGGGGTGGTACAAACGTAGAAAATGGTTGGAAAAACATGAGTATTTCAAAAAATGAGCGAATGCTGTTCTTGAAGGAAGGAAGCGTGATACCTGTGTTGAAAGTAAGTAGAAAAATCAACAACCACAACAACAAGGTACCAAACAAAAATGCTTATTATTTCAGAAAAACTCAAAGAATTCTTACTTTGATTTAATCGTTACAAGATTTTGTCGCTTAGGCAGACAAGTAATAAATGGATCCATATTCTTGGAAAACGAATTCTTAGATTTTGAAATTTTGGATAAATTTCTACACGTCATCAATATCAGCAAAGTGCAAACGGACATATCATGTCAGGCAACCACGAAAAGGCACCCACATATTATAAAGAAAATCCAAATACACGATTGTAACAATGCACTTCGAAATGTGGAGATGAATTTCGATATATGTCATGCTGGCAAAAATAATACTTATCTACCATTTCCAATATGAATAAGAATATGAACAAGATAATATATTTGAAAGTATTTTTAGGCATATATGTAATACACCTTTACCAACAGTTGAGAGCCTGAATTGATTCCTCTAGAATGAGACAACTATATAAGTTTGGACCGCAGATCCAAGTGTGCAATACGCATGTCTAAATAGCATCCAATCATAATAGCGGTAAAGGCTGCCAACATCGTGTTTTGGCGCATATTTTATACACATTGATTTTGTAGGTTATATATCACGCTATTGTCTGTGGTGATACAGAAAAATGTATATTCTGTTTCCTTCTATGAGCGACACTCGTGGCAATGAAATTTGGATAGGCAGGCGTAGTATATGTGTATTACGTATATGGTTTTAGGCAATACGACTAGACAACAATGAATTTATTGTTATAAAAAATATGATAAGATGTCATAGAATGCCATAGAATAATTTATGATTAAAATCAATTTAATTACTTCTATTTGTGCAAAAGTTACGCCCCAATTTCTTGCAATTAATTTACTCAACGATGTGTTATGTTGCGTTGGTTAATTCGCGCGTTTCGAGTGAAACATGTCAACGAATCGCATCCAGAAGCTCTTGTTTTCGGAGTATTGTGATTTCGAGGACATCGTTTTAGTTGAAAGTCCTTTCGCAGAAACAAATCGTGACGGTGTGGGCATACGCCAAGTGAGTTTGGGCTTGACCCCTTCGAAATTAGTGATGGCCACGGATATTTTACCAATGGCAAAAGAAAGTTCAATTATTTTTATGCCTGGATTGGATCCCGATATCGAAACATTGGAATTGGTCGCCGTCTATCCGGTAGATTGTGTCAATCTGAGCGTGTTTCATCGGCGTAAAAGACAATCGCTTAAAGCGCGATTTTGCAATAACAAAATCATGTATTTTGAATTGGGTGGATTTGAAAAGCGAAACGTATGAAACTAAAACAGGCTTGCAGTAATACCGATGTGTACTCTTGGGAGTTTTAGATGTTTTGGAATTTATGGTGTGAAAAGATTAAGTTCTTAAATCCAAATGATGTAAATTGTTCGCATTCAGAGACTTCTGTTGCAACTTCCACTAGCAATAGTACATTATATTTGGTATCAAAACGAAAGAATAATCTGGGTGATTCCTCGCACATTTGGAGTCAATATGGTGGTGGAGATTTTAGTCGAGTAAGAAAATTGCATTAAATATATTTATCAAAGGAGCACTGTCGATGTTCGTATAGTATCGGTCGGTGCCATGAACTCTTACCAGATCTACTAGCCAAATGTTGAGTAGAGCATTTTTATTAACATTCTTTTTTTAGACAGATCCTGCAAAATGGCAAGGTAAATACCTATTTCTCAGTCAAAACTTACACGAATCCCCCTTAAAATACACCCCAATACACCTACCACCAACCACCGAAAATGATTTCCCCAAGACGAAAAACGAAAAAATTGAAAATAAAGCAAGTTTAACCAGCGATTATTCCGAAAAGTCACGACAAGCCATCCAACCAAACCTAATTGTGAATAGATTCTCTTCTGGTGTTGGCGATAACTGTAAGAATGAGCTATTTCTTTCAGTGGAAACAATTGCAAAGAAGCGTCATGTAAATTATAGGGATCAATCAAATACCACTTGCAACATTCCCCTCGACTCTACTTCAACCAACTTGGTAAAACGAACGATTTTTATCAGCTTGCACTCAAGATCCTTTTTTCTTTCTTTTAAATTAAGTCTGTAGATGTAAATTGTCTTCATGCAATGCTTCACAACCAACCGTGCAGTTTTGTGGAAATGGCAAATACTGCTGTACGTCTCTGGGAACTACACACAAGCACAACAAGTGTCAGCAGTCGGTCAAGACATCGTCGAAGATATGCCTTAGCTCCACATCCACACTTCAATCGTGGTTTAGGTCCATGGAACGTACATCAGGGCGAGCGTTTCACCCTGCAGATGAAACGTGCCGTGTCGATGGTAACCATCAAACGCCAGCCTACAGAACCGGAGCTACGACTGTCCCTCTCACGACGACAACTAATTGCTTCCATTTCGTACGAAAATTTGCAGCTGGAGAAACAACAGAATAACAGTAATATCATTCGAAATAGTCCACAAACGCCAGTGATTCTTTTCTGGACCCCTGATTATTGGTATCGACCACAAAGTGCGCGTAGCAGTTATCGTCAACTTCAAGCTCACCTCAGGAAAATTCATGAGTATCATATGATGAGGAATTCCAAACACCAACGTAAATCTATCTACCTTTACATCCATTGAACATCTATTACTATTACTTGTTGAGCATTTGCAGTATTTAAAACAAGTACGCAATCAATATCAACGGTGTCGACAACATTGGATTATGAAAATGATACAAGTCAAAGTTGTTTTCGAAGAATACGGAAACGCATGGAAATATCAAAAAATTCGGTTCAGGAAACATCGGTGCAACTACTGAAACGAATGCTTCGCATGGAAATTGCACTGTCTGCGTGGGACTTTGACTCGAATATACTCGCAATTCAATTGACGCTAATCGATAAGGATTTATTTCTCAAAATCATTCCGGAGGAGTTTTCGATTTTGCTATGGCAACAGTCGTCTAAAAATGCTTCGAATATAGGTGCATTCATCGCATTTTCTCATAGAATATCATGTTTGGTTTGTTCGGAAATATTACGAGATGATACTGAAAAGGTAGACTACTAACTCGTTTTGAAATACTCTTCTTCCGCCTCTACTTCAGTCATAAAATCAAACTTATTTCCAGATTCGTGCAAGAATGATTACAAGATTTATAAATGTAGCCGAAAAATGCAACAATATTAACAATTTTCAGTCGTGCAAGAGCGTCCTAAGTGGCTTACAATCGCCACCGATTTATCGTCTTCATTCAACATGGAATTACGTACGAAAGAAACATTCATCGAAATATCAGTTCAGTGCATTCTTTATCCATGCCTAGGCATTATGACTAATCTATGCGATATGTGTGTATGTGTTTTCCAGGGCATTTGAAATATTATGTCGTCTGTATCGTGATGCACGTTTGCCAAATTATCAACATTCATTCCATCACGCATCGAAATCACCAGCTTACATGCCTTTCATCGGTGATATCATTGCAAAACTCTTCGACATTGTCACACCGACTGATTGTATTGACTTACAAACCGATCGCACCACGTCTTCAACTAATTCCAGCAATCTCGCTTTGAAAATCTCTGTAAAACGCAATCGAAACGATTCAACTACATCTCTTAACAAGCCCATGAAACTCCAACAGACCCAGTCACTGTTCAAGAAGATAATTAGTTCGCTCAAAGTATGGCGTGCCGCCGATGAGAAACTCCAACGAACGCAATCCAGTCGTGTGTGTAGTGTGGAATCAAAGAAGACACATGTTTACGATTTTAAGCGGTTTGCGAACAACTATCGAGAGCTTTATTTTTATGAGGACAATCGTCAAGAACGACTACATGAATGTATGGAGATGTTACTTGTGCATCAAAACGCTGCTGCGAAATATAACCTCAAGCAGAATGAATTGGCACGTGAATATCTTCTTAAAGCTCGGTATAAAGAAGATGCTGAGAATTTTGTTCGCTCTTTTAATGTTGAACCAACGAAATCATACAATATATAAACATGTAAACGTGATATAAATGTATTCTTTAAAGAAATAATATTATTTCACTGGGCTCTGTTTGTTTATCTTTTGCTTTGTGCGCATAAACAATTATACCAAGACACTTTACAAAACAAATTTTGTCATGTCGTGTATGCTACACATTTCGAGGGTTAGTTGGGCATTATTTTGTGTGGCGTAAACATTCTATCTAAAGTACATTACGCCCGTTCTGTATTTTTCAGGTTTATGGTGTATAAGAAAGGCATTCAAAATTAATTAATGTCTTCATTGCGTTATTATAGTATGTGTCTAGTTATTATTTTTGTTTATCTTTCTACTCCGAACTGTGCACGAGTTCGATGATGACTAATATCCACAATTTCATAAGTTTTAATCGAAAATTTTTGAAGATACATACTTGCATACATGATACAACAATAAATGCATTAAATGATAGATTTAAGAGAAATTTGATACAAAATAAGTAGTGTAAAAAATATGTGTAACAAAATTCTTCTGAAATATTGTTCCAATTTTCAAACTGAAAAATTAACTGACCCTACGAAAAGCCACTCAGATGTAATGAATGGAAAGGAAACTCTGAAATTGTTCCATTTACATTACGATTTTTCCAAAAAAAATATATAAAATTTATCGATTTTCTACAATAAGTAATTGTAACAAAATAACAAAAATAACAAAACAAAATTTTGACAGACATCTATATAAAACAGAATTTCGAAAAACGACAACTACCTTTAGTTCAGCTGTAAAAACACTAAACACACGAATGTAATAAACATTCAACCAAAATTCACACGATAATTAAAATTTCAAATTATTCGTATCACAAATTTGCAATAAATATGGAAAATAATCACGCACACAATATGAATACTTCTAATGAAATTATTATTAAATAAATAAAAGTATAATTAGATTTTATAAAATTATGGCATCACTAATATTTCAAAATTTTGTTTTTGAGGAAAGTTATGAGTTTTACTAGCTGTGGTATATGTTGTAGGATCGGAGTCCGGATTGAAATCTGGATTGTCGTTGAGAGTCTGTGCGCCTTTGTGAATTGTTTACATGAAGATAGCGAAGGCCAATATATTTGAAGCCCAAGAGAGGAATGTTGGCGATCCAGCATGCCAGCAGCCCCAAAGAGAATGAACGTCGACACAGCAAGCCACTAGAGTTTTTTCTTTGATAAATTGGTCTATAAGTTTTTGAAGAAGATGCCATAAAGATTTTTCAACGGAATTACAATTTAATTATGATTTTTAAAGAAGATTTTCTTAAGGTTTTCTTTATATTCGTGAATATCAAAATAGCTGTTTAAATAATTACGACTCACGAATAGTGCTGACACGCTGAAAGTCTAGTTGAAAATTTGCATTTCATGCATCAAAATGTGCTAAAATTACGCACATGAAACAATAAACTAAAGTTGGACGAGTGTTAGTTGAGCATTACTTTGTGTGGCCGACAACCATACGAGTAAACATAATTGAATGTTTAGTCCATTGCACCCTTTGTGTACCTTTCAAGAACGTTTATAGTGTAAACAGGAAAAGCTTTCAATATTTAATTGATAGCTGACACGACATGATGAATATAATCCAATCATTAATGTCTGCATTACGTTATTGCCGCACGTGAATTTTAGTTAGAATTTATGTTTATCTTTCCACTTAAATACATTGCGATAAAGCAATACTGATTCGTGATAAATATATTGTTTCATATTTTTGTGGCTGTTCGCAACGTTGTTGACTGCTTAGAAAATACAAAATAAACTAGGACATAAATCTTGCAGATATAAACAGTGAAATCAAAACAAGAAAATAACATACGGAGTCCATTGTTTTCAATGTTCTTATGTTGATTATGAGACAAAGACATCTCGTTATGTACAGGCTGATACAGAATTTCCGCGATCAGAAACAAAGAGAAAACGTATATTTGATTATGAACATTGTGATGAAAGTGATGATATGTAACTGAAACCACCAATTTATTTTTACAAAATAAGTAGTGTAAAAAATATGAGTAGCAAAGTTATTCTGTAATATAGTTCCAATTTTCAAACTGAAAAATTAACTGACCCTACGGAAACTATAGGAAACTATATAAAGAATTGAGAGCAATAGAATTATATTTGAAACCTGATTTGTGTCCAGTTGGAGTTTTGGAATATATTTGTAAAAATAATTAATCCTCTAGTGGTTCAAACCTATTATAATATTTTCTAACTCTTCACGTCAGTGTCAGTGTTAGTACTCAGCAAACTTTTTATGACAAATCTTCTATAGTATATAATTTATTTAAAATTAACAATTCGGTGAGATTATCCATTTTTAGATTCATCTTTCTATTATACTGCCACTATGTACACCAACAAAGAACTCGAAAATGTAAGAATTTTTTATACTAGAAAACAGCATGGGGCGGTATTTTTAATTATATGCACGCAGTCGGCTGCAACCCTCGCTTGAGAGGCCCTCTTCGTAATAATAGATACTACATGTAATTTACTTATTATTTTTCAAATTCCAGACATAGGAGGATATCTTGTGGCGGATGGCTCAACTATTAAACGAATGAGTCGATTTCGCTCTGGCCGCTGCGCACCGTGCAGCGGCCTTCTCGCTCTCACCTACTACAATCCTACCTAAGTTAGTCCTAACCATAGAAGAATGAAGATGATGATCTCGTTCACTGATCGACAAACTCTTAGAAGGGAGCGCTGCGTTCGCCGCTAATTTTTTAGCGGTATGGATAATTCACATCCGTTGTATTACCGCGTGCTAATTGTGCATTGTCGCAAAATTGGGACGTAATTAGGGGTCAACGTGTGTTGTTCTTGTGGGAGTTACACCAAAGGATAATTTCCATTGGATGATATTCTTATTATAAGGTAAACTTAACTATATGCATAATACACTCAATTCTAAATGTAAGCTGCTTCCAGTTTTGCTAACAACTGTACATTTGATACATATCCAAAGATCACTAAAATCGGAAAATTAGAAAGTAACCCATCGACCCATTCTGTCAGGGGTGCAATGAAAGTAAGATAATAAGTATTATGATATGTGCAGGAAACCTGACCATCTATTAATACATACTACATTTTCAACAAGGCATGGAGGAGGACCCAGGAGGGAGAAAGCCTGCAGACCAAAACCCAAAGCGACCCTAACATCCGTATTTATAGTGAGGTAAAGCTGCAAGCCACATATTTAATAAATTAACAATGAAAAGAAATTTTGCACTTGTAACTCAAATTTATTTCTTTTAACATAAAACTATTTTGATATAAAATGGTGGGTGTTGTATCCATAAAGGAGCAAAGTGAAAAAATATATGTATTTTTAAATGTATACTGTTGTATTTTATTATATTTTATAATAAAACTTTTAAAAATATGTATTCGCTTCTTTTGCGAGTTTTAAAAATGACAATATATGAATAGAATGGTTGGGGGCGGGGGGAATTTCGAAGCGACGAATGAAGCGCCCTCATCTGGGGGCGAGCTTTAGAGTGAACACGAGTTAACATGGTGCTTGAGATTCTATTTAGCCATTTTCTTTGGTCCTAACCAATCACCGCGCTTCGCGATTATGCCTACTGGCAATCACCAAAATCGGCCTCCCCCCCAGAAAAGCGCAGCTTCAAACTTCTTTCAAACTTTCTTCAGTTGGTATTTGACCACTCCCGTTGGTGGACAAGTCGTCTTCATCTTCATCTACCTCTGAACATTATTACTCGGTAATAAACTTTGTAATACTTCAAATCGGCGCCGAGGTCTATTCAATCGTCGCGATGTGTTGTAAGTGTGATTTCACCTTCGTCTGCCTTTGCGCGCTCGCGCTCGGTGAGTGGAACTTGAAACGGTGCGGTGTGTATTTCACTACAATTCAGTGCGGAAATCAGTGTCGTCGCGAAGTGTTCTAAGGGTGACCAGCTGCACCCGAGTATCGTGAGTTCTGCAAGAGTGTCCGTTCTGTCCAAGTTACCAAATGTCGAGCTGCTAGCCAACTCCACCAACTCTATACTCCACCGCTGATTTAACGGTGAGTCTTTTCTAATGTTAAACACATTTACCAATTAATTCTCGTTTACTTGTTCAATATATAAAGTTAATTTAATTAATGTAATAATACTAAATTATTTATTACTTCTTCGTGTTTTTCAAATCTATTCGCTGTTTTTGTTTGATAAAACTTTTTACAAATATCTGTTCTTTTTTGAGCATGTTTACCCTATTTTTATTTTACTTGATAATCAACTTTTCTATATTCAAAAGTCTAAATTTTTCATTTAGTGCCTTTTATAATTTCCGTACATGTTGAGTAATGTAATCTGACAGCTGCTGTCTTTCTAGGTCTATGTCGAATATTTTTTTTACCTAGAAAGTGCCCAGTTACTAAATCGCATCTCAGTTTAAATTTTGTTATAGAGTGTATTATTGTATTATTATTTGATAGATTCGCATAAGGGTCCCTTTGTATTTAAGTGGCGGATATTTTCTAGTATGGTTGAATGTAGTTCTACAGGTCTATCTGAACTTGAGCGATTGTTGTAAAATGAATTTCATGATAGCTTGATCTTGATCTTGATAGCTTGATCTAATCGGTGTACGTTATCATTTTTTTCAAAACATTTTTCAATTAATTCTTGTAGAAGAGCGATAAATTTTAAATATTTTTTATGGAAAAAACGTAATGTAAATGGAACAATTTTAGAGTGTACCTAATAAATTTGCTATCAGTCTATGCCTTACAACATTATCTATTAGTTGATATAATATTTAGCTTAATCACATCGGTGTACGTTATTATTTTATTCAAAATAATACTCAATTAATTCTTGTAGACAATCGATACATTTTAAATAATTTTTTTGGAAAAAACGTAATGTAAATGGAACAATTTTAGAGTGTACATTATAAATTTGCTATCAATCTATTCGCGACAATATTGTCTTTTAAATGATACTATATTTAGCCTGATCTCATCGGTATACGTTATCTTATTTTGCAAAATATTGCTCAATTAATTCTTGTAGAAAATCGATCCATTTTAAACAATATTTTGGAAAAAACGTAATGTAAACGGAACAATTTTAGAGTGTACATTATAAATTTGCCATCAATCTATTCATCTATTCGCGAGAACATTGTCTTTTAAATGATACTATATTTAGCTTGATCTCATCGGTGTACGTTATCATTTTTTTCAAAACATTACTCAATAATAAGCCGCCGCTTATCCTGTTTTTATATAAGTACTAAAATTTTTTTCCTTTTTGGTGAATTCGCCGAGCGAACAATCTTATGCTACTGAATGCACACCATGAAGATGCGAGCTGACCAAATTCTCCGCCGAACTCCACACTTCAATGCTCAACCTCGCCACGGTGGTCAAGTCCAGTTTCTTAGCTTATGTTCGAAGATATGTTTGTCTACAGCCGAACAAATGGGGCGTGTCGAAGGTTTGAAATGTCCTTTTTGTGTCGAGATTATCGCCCACTGCCGACTGCGCCATTTAACAGGTGAGCAATGTTTACCAATTTATTAAACAAATTTCCTTATTTAATAAAGCAATATGTATCTAATTTACCCTCATGTTTTTCAGCCGAGTTAACAGCGTCGCTAATAAAACCGCGCTAAACATACCTCGCTAAACAAATCGTGCTTAATAAACCGCGCTTAATAAACCGGGCTTAATAAACCGATCTACTCAAATCGTGCTAATCAAACCACGCTTAAACAGCAACCACAACAACTATTTATTCGTATTTTGTGCATTTGCGTATGTGTAGTTGGGTATGTTGTGTATGTTCCGTATGTTGTGTATGTTGTGTATGTTGAGTATGTTGTGTATATTGTGTAATTTAGTGTGTATCTATTTTGTGTATTTAGTGCATTTCAAAATGAGCATTTTTTCCACATGTTACGTATCGGGCTAATGACGTATACTTAAATGTGATACATCCTGTTTTTATATAAGTACTAAAATGTATTTCTTTTTGGTGAATTCGCCGAACGAACAATCTTATGCAACTAAATGCACACCAAGAAGAAGATACTCACTGAATTCCCCGTCGAAGGTCTTCGCTAAGAAATATCCAAGGTAAGTGCTTTCATTTAATTATATTATTTAATTATATTATTCATATTTAATTATATTTACATGCATAAATGCTTGTTCCTATTTAAGTACTGAAATGTATTTCTTTTTAGTGAAATCGGCATGGGAACACTCCTATGCAACTCAATGGTGTAGATGTGCTCGGTGACCGGCAGAAGCAAGCTCACCTACGAGAAGGTGCTGCAGAGACTGCTGATCGCGAAGAAGGTGCTCACCGAATTCCCCGCCAAACTCAACACTTCAATGCTCAACAACGGCACGTTGACCAAGTCCAGCTTCTCGGATACGTTCGAAGATGTGTTTGTCTACAGCCGAACAAATGGGGCTTGTAGATTCAGAACGTGACTAAGAAATATCCATGGTAAGTGTTTACATTTAATTATATTTTACATGCATAAATGCTTGTTTTTATTTATGTACTACAATATATTTCGTTTTAGTGAAATCGGCGAGGAAATCCTATTCAACTCAATGGTGTGGATATACTCGATGGCCGGCAAAAGCAATTTCACTTACGAGGAGGCGCTGCAGAGCGAGCTGATCGCGTAGAGGATCGTGGCTAATAAATTTCCGGAGTAAGTTTTTACATATAATTATACAACAGGGAAGCTATTAAGTTATTAGTTTTCAATGTATGTCCACTCCCCTTCCCAGTCCACTTCCACGCCTCCATTTATTACCTCCCACCGTTCTCTCTGTACCCAATTCATCCATTGTCGCCCATCAGCCGTCACAACTTTATCTTTTGATCTTCTCGTTCAATTTAAACTTTCCACGTCCACACCTGCGTCCAATTCTCCTATTCTAGCATGCCAATCTCTCCTTAACATTTACCTCCCTTCACTTCTCGACCATTCTTCCACCCATTTCAAAATCCTCGTCATATTTTCTATTTGATATACGACGGCAATGTTCCAAGTCCTTGAGCCCTTCTTCACTCTCGCTGTCAGTATACCTTCCGCTCCCCCCACTCTAGTACTTTCCACCACTTTTTTCTTACTCC